>CAJNDV010025559.1:16227-18727 GCA_905221635.1 Symbiodinium sp. CCMP2456 | reverse complement strand
AGCCGCCATGCAAACCCTCGCGTTGCCAGCAGCTCCTACTAGGTGCGCGGCGGGGTGCGCTTTGACGAGCAGGCGCATCACAAGAACGGGTTTAGCGGTTCAGGGCTTCAGCTTTGATTTGTCTTTGTGTGGGCCGGGGGGAGTTGAGGTATTGTGTATCTCTGGCAGCCCAGTTACCCTGGTGGAGTAGAATAATAGATTTTCTTTACATAGGACAGTAGCCTATACTTACATTCTACTGTCAACCCCAAAACCCCATAACTACGATTCAGGGAATTAGGCCTGGAGCGATTCTCGGGGATGTACTCGCTTACCGTGTGGGCTGATGGCAGGCTTTTGGGCGAATATCGCCCAGATGAAATCTTTTGTCGAGGCGTCTCTCTGGGCCCCTAAACCCTAAACCCTGAACCCCAAACCCTAAACCCGAAACCCCAAACCCAAAACCACCTATGCATGGGAGTCCCTGCTTTTGCACGTTATCAGTGGTTTTTGATCTGCAAGTAATATAGGGGCCTTAATAATTTGAATAGGGTTTTGGGGGGGTATATTACAACAAGGAGCCCTCCAAAAATAGTATAGGTGACTATCTCAGGCCTTTATATAGGGGATTCAGAGGTTTTGAGTGCTAGGCTTCGAGGTTGAGCTTGTTCGTGGTTGAGTTCACGATCAAGGGTGAAGGGCGGAGGAAGAGAGGAGTCTAGCATCCTAGAGCCTTTTTGGTGTTCATTGGGAAGAGTCCACAGTCCTACAGCTTTCATAAGGGTTTAGGGTTTGTATAAACTACTTTTTTCATATTCGGGGATCCAGTTCTCTTCCTGCCTCTGGCCCAGGCATTTGCGACCCTGATTGGAACGCTACTCGCCAACGAGGCCGCTCCATTCATCCAGGGTGACCCACAGATGGCATTTCCAAAAAGCGAGGTTACCATGTTGTTGGACATGGTTTAGGGTCTACCCATAGGCCCCATAGTAGTTCCTGTTTGGGCTTCATATTTAGAATCCTATTAGGGAATCCCAAAAAGGAACTACTATGGGGCCTATGGGTAGGGCTTAGGGTCTGAATCAGTTTGGGTGGTTGGAAGCCCCGAACAAGACAGCGAAGCCCTAAGGAGCACATCAACTGCTGAGGGTAAACCCCGCAACGAGGCCCTGAAGCCCGAGAGCACAACTATGCTTCTAACACCGATTCCGGGGATTTGGGCTTAGGGTTGGCTATATTTTTATATAGTATATTTTTATATAGTTGTTTATAGTATTGTTTATAGCATAGCATAGTATAGTATAGTACTGTTCAGTATAAGCTTCCAGGGCGCCGGAATACAGCGACTGCTGAGATGCCAAATCACCAAAGTCTCACAGTAGTGCGTCAGAAGTTGAGACCCCTATGAAACCCATGTTTTTCATTAAAAACAGTTGAGAACCCCCTATGACACTGTAAGAACTCGTGATAACCTTATATAACAGCCAAGGGCACCCTTACCGCAAAAATGCATTGTTCAAGCGAAACCCTTACAAACCAGCAGATAGCACACTTCTGATAATAAAGCACCGGAAAACCACTAATGCCTTCTAAGACGCTTGAAACGTCGTGCCCTTGGGCCGAGAGTCCGAAAATTAGGAGCGTCCTTTCAAGGCTCCTTTACCCGGAAAGCCAAAGCCAGAGGTCCCCAAGTCCGAAACATTCCGAAACCCTAAGGTCCTAAACCCCTAAAGCCCACTAACCCCTAACGCCCCTCAGTCCTGAAACCCCAAAACCCAGAAAGCCCCCTAACCCCTGAAGCCCCCAAACCCACTACCTGAAGCCCTAAACCCTAAAACCTAAAGCCCTAAAGCCCTCTAAACCCCAAACCCCTAAAGCCCCCTAAGCCCTAAACCCTGAAGCCTTAAAACCAAAACCCTAAACCCCTATAGCCCTAAAGCCCTAAAACCCTACAGCCAAAACCCTAAACCCCTATAACCCTAAGCCCTAAAGCCCTCAAACCTAAAGCCCTAAAGCCAAAACCCTAAACCCCTAAAGCCCTCAACCCGAAAGCCCTAAAGCCCCAAAGCCCTGAACCCTCAACAACAAAAAACCCCTAAAACCCTAAAAACCCGAAGTCCTAAAACCCTAAAGCCCTCGTTGAAGGCTCCTTTCGCCATGGTCCGCTGTGCCATGAACTTAGGTCTTCCCCAAGCCACTTGGAGTTCAGCTTCTGGGTTCCTTTTTCCAGGGTTTCTAGGGCGTTCAGGGTTTGTGAGGGTTTTGGTGTTTTTTTTTATTGTTGAGGGTTCAGGGTTTTTGGGGTTTAGAGGGCTTTTCGTTGTTTTTTGTTGTTGAGGGTTTAGGGTTTTTAGGTCTTGAGGGTTTTAGGGTTTTTAGGGTTGTAGGGTTTTTATTGTTGAGGGCTTTAGGGTTTTTGGGGTTTTAGGGTTTTTTATTGTTCAGGGTTTAGGGTTTCAGGGCTTTAGGGTTTTAGGTTTTTTTTGTTGAGGGCTTTAAGGTTTTTAGGGCTTTAGGGTTT
>CAJNDV010025559.1:177-16127 GCA_905221635.1 Symbiodinium sp. CCMP2456 | reverse complement strand
AAGGTTTTTAGGGCTTTAGGGTTTAGATTTTTAGGGCGTTAGGGTTTTAGGGTTACGGGTTTAGAGTTCAGGGTTGTGGGTTCTAGGGGAGGGTTTTAGGGTTTAGGGTTTAGGGTTCTACGGTTTGGTGTGTTAGGGTTTAGGGCTGTAGGGCTTTCAGGGTGTAGGGAAAGCTGTAGCGCTCTATGGGTTTAGGGGGGGGGGGTTAGGGTTCTTTGGAGGGTTTCCAGAAGAGTTTCTTGTTTCTCTGCTGGGTTCTTTGATCGCCCTATGAATTGGGGTTTTAGAGTTTATAGGGCTTAGGGTTTTGGGTTAGGATTTGTTGAGCGTGTTTAGCTTTGCGATGTATCTGTTTTCTTTGCGCGGCTGCTGCCTGTGCTAGGGACTTCTTTAAGGCAGTCGGTTTAGGGCGACTGACAGGAGCATATAGGGCCGCAGGCAAAATAAAAAAATAACCCTAAACTCTGGATGTAAACCCTAGGCCCTAGACTAGACTTTAGACCCCGGCTAAAATAGCCAGAACCCTTATTAAGCCCTATAAACCCTGCGTAAACTCTTCGCAGCGAATCTAAACCCTAAACCCTAAACCCTAAACCCTTGTCCTAAACCCAAGCACCCTTATTCCAATCTTCTCAAGCCGGGACCCTGAAGCAAGAAGGCTCAACAAATTAGAGACAAACCCTTGGGAAGGATTTGAACCAAAGCCGGGCCGGAACTCCAAGCCACGTTTGCGCGACGCTCTTTTCCTTTCAGCACCAGAGAGTGGACTAGATTTCACGGGTTATGTCAGTTTAGGTTATAAGGTTTGGGGGGTAAAGTTTTTAAATTAGGGTTATCTTCTTTTGTCGTTTCTCATGATGCAACCGAATACAGAACTTACAGGGACCCTACAAAACAGTAGGGTTGGGTTGTTGAAGGTATAGACTTATGCCCGTGAAGAGTCTGAGTCTTACTGTATAAACAAGATCCCGGCGTCGCACCTAGGCAGTAGGCATGGGGATGTATCGAGTCTAGGATTTCGTCTTCGTTATCTGGCGCTTTTTGGGTTTAAGGTTTAGGGTTTTGGGTTTGGTCATTGCATTTAACATGATTCTTGAATACAACTAATCTTTTACTTAGGGCTTAGGACGTAGCGTTTGGTACTTGGGGCTTTTCACGCTTATAATCGGTGTTGTGAGACTCAGGACGTGGATGTGATTCCTCTCATACCACTGGACATTCGCGAGAACGAGACTCGCCTAATTTGAGGATGGAAGAGTATAGCAACCGGAGCTGCCAAGTACCCTGTCAGTGGGTTTATAAATGGCTATCGTATTGACAGGTGGAAGAGAGGGTTGTTACGAAAGTCTTGTTGCTTGCAACGCAAGCTCTTTGTCCGTGAGTGCAGACAGGAAACCCAGCAGCACCACGAGCCCGGAAATGACATCTCAAAGCCCCCGCCAACTAGTCGTGCATTGGGCCTGCGATGTGTAGGCTTGGGCGGCTTCGGTTACTGTAGCTTGCGGACACGACTTACCATTTTGCGCCATGTCGGATGAGGATGTCGTTGGCCTTAGTCGAATTATGAAGGCTTCTGCAGTACTTGTGTGAGGTTTTGCGGTTTCCTTGCAGCCAGGCTTCTTCTGTTAATGTAGCAGATTACCATATGTGAGCTGCATATTCCGTGTCGAGTCGAGGAATCATCTGAAACCATCGCTGTGGTAAACGCCCACAGATGCTTTAGGGTTCAGGGTTCACTGTCCACGCGGAACCCCTTATGTAACAGCAACCCGATAGTTAAATCCACCTGTGGCTCGCCCTAAACCCTAAACCCTAAACCCTAAACCCTAAACCCTAAACCCAAAACCCAAAACCCAAAACCCAACCAGCTCAGCACCCAGGAGTGGGGGGATGCCTTCAAGGGGGCAGCGCAGAATGACCTCGGTGAGCTGGCTGCTTGGACAAATCCCTACGGGCCCCTGTATCCAAATAGGGTTCAGGGTTTAGGGTTTAGGGTGTGGGGTTTAGGTGTTTAGGGGTTTGGGGGTTTGGGGGGTTTTAAGGGTTTAGGTTTAAGTTCGCATATAAAATTAGTCTCTATATAGGTACTTTTGGGGGCAAAAGCATATTCTATTTTGGCACATGGACTCTTAGGGAAACGGGCCTAAACCCTAAACCCAACACCCTGCTATCAATCTTCAGTCGTTCTAGTCTAGAGCTGATTCCGTAAACAGTAAGCTGGCTTAGTAAGCTTCTGGTTTGGGGTTTAGGGAGGAGCCTGTAACGTGAACAGTCAAGCTCGAGTCTTTGCTAACGCAGTGATCTGATGCTAAGTGTTCCAAGTTCTCGCAACTTCAAGCCGTCAGGCGTTTATAAAGCCGGACGGGGTGCACCTTGCCTCAACCGTCTACTGCCCATGAATAGAGCCCACATGCCCGCTATTGATAATTTCTAATTCTGCGAGTGGTTATGTTTGAAGGGCTGCTTGGGTTCAGGAAACCCTGTAAGCCAAGCCCAGACAATAAGCAGAGCTTTCCCTGAAGCTTTCACCTCTAGAAACCTTAAAGTTACAGCATGGCGAAGTCCTACCGTCAGAAAGCTTGGAGTAGATGTATATGTCAACAACGAAAGCAGGCTTGTCCTAACGGGGGTAAGATTTAGCACAGGTATATCGGTGCCAAAACTGACAATGGGAGTAGCTTTGCTCTTTGAGTGGGAGTCATAGTGTAGTTGTGAGTTGAATTGACTGAGCAGAGAGAGACTGTCACGAATCATTCAGATGCCGACGCGCTATTTGGGTTTGGGACTGCTTTCCGGTATCCCTTCAAAACCGCGTTGAATGGGATTGCATTTTTGCCGTGGTGAGTAAGTACTGGACAAGAACTCACGGCCCTAAACCCTAAACCCGAAACCCTAAATCCTAATAAAACAGAATCCCCTAAACCCGAGACCCTTATCGGAGTTCTGCCATCCCCGCTCAGGCCCAAAGAACCATCATCCGCAATGCTCCCAAGCCCGAAAGCCCAGGCCCACCAAAAGATCCTGAGGCCACATATCTTTGAAGGTATCCCTTTGTTCTCCAAAACCCAACCTTTAAACTTTTTTGGGTTCGTAGAATAACTTAGTCGTAATCTGAAAGTTTAACCATTAGTTTCACCTGGTGGGGAAGTAAGATTCTCGACTTGCCTGCCTCAGAACAGTTCGGCCTGGACCTGGACTTCTAAGCCTAAACTCTCTCTAAACCCAGTATAAAACCTCATTTTGAAACCTTCAACTAACCCTAAGCCCGGTATAAAGCCTCATATGGAGCCCTTCAATAAGCACTTTTTTTTTCAAAAGCGTTTGTGTTAATCTTCGTAAAGTCTCTCAAAGCCTGCAAATCTCGAGCCGCAGACCCGGAACCCTAAAGCCCTTCGCGAAAGCCCGAAACCTGAACCCCGAACCCCTGCACCTTAAGCCCTAAGCCCTGTAAACTTTAAACCCAAACCCCCAAAGCCCCAAATTCCCAGAACTAAACAACCTAAGCCCTAAAACCGTACTATTCCTGTCGAATTGAGCCCTCAACCCCGAACCCGTATCCCGAAACCACTTCAGGCCGAAACGCTGCTCAGCCCTACAACCAAAACCAGCGCCCCTAAACCCTAAACCCTAAACCCTAAACCCAAAACCCTAAACCCACCAGCGCTGAGGATTTGGACCTCGCTTTCCGGGACGAGCTGGCACCACCCATCCTTGAGTTCCTGGGCATCTGAAGCAGTTGTTTTTAAGGGTTTAGGGGTTAAGGGTTTAGGGTTTAGGGTTTAGGGGTTTAGGGGTTTAGGGTTTAGGGTTTAGGGTTTAGGGTTTTAAGGTTGAAATCATGGGCCCGTAGTATGGGCCCTTAACCCTTGGATCCTTATACTCTTACTACATACCCTACATGTACCCGTAAGGGTCCCCAAAGGGGCCTAAGCGTCTATATTAGGGGCCCATACTTCCAACCCTAGATTTTCCTTTCTTCACCAACAAAAAAAAGGTTTCGGGTATCGGGTTTAGGGTTTAGGGCTTTACAAGAAAATGAAGGTTCCTTCCTGGGGTTCCTGCAAGGGTTATATATCCAGGGTTTCTGAGCATGTTCATTTAGCAGGAAGCCCTCCGGCAAAGATTCTGCAGTAAAGGCTTCTAGGGATGTGTGTGTGGCTTTAAGGCTCTGTTGGGGCCCTAAGCCCTAAAAGCCTCGTGAACCCTGGCAGATTAGAAGGGCTCTAGAAAATTTTGATGAGGTCGGTAAGGCGTTGAGGGCTTATACTGTGCTAGGGTTTAGCGGGCCACCTACTCCCTTAAGCCCTAAACCGTAAACCCTCGAGACCAAAACGTTTTCTTTTCAAGTCTCATGCTATGTAGCATAATACTGCCACAGAAAGACAAAAAAGCTGGGCACACCTCGAAAGGCAACCATCGATAAGCAAAAACACATGAACAAACATGAGGACAAGCAAAACACGAAGCCACCCTACAAACCCTAAACCCTAAAGGACACGTAAAGCAAAACCAACAAACCCGGGCACCAGGAGAGGGCCAGGCTTCAGCCGCACCCTTTACAGCTCCCCTAGAACTATGTTATGAACGTCATGTTTATGCTATACCCATAGGCCCCATAGTAGTTCCCTTTTGGGATTACCTTATAGGATTCTATATATGAACCCCAAAAAGGAACTACTTTAGGGCCTATGAGTATGCTATACACCCACAAGAATGACGGAAACCCCCCAAAACCCTATAGACACCTGAAGCCGTAAACCCTAACTCCAAGATTTGCTTAGGTATGCCGGGTGCGTGCGGAAGAAGGAGCTGAATGGACTCTACCAAAGCTTCCCGCCTCCGAAGGGGGCGGATCGTTTAGGGGTTCGGCTTGGAGTTTGGGTTTAGACGGTTTAGGGTTCGCGATGTTCGGTTTATGAGGTTTAGGGCTTTTGAATGGTTGGGGCCTTCTGGTGTGATAGGTTTGGGGTTCAGCGGGTATTAGTTTGAATATGTATATATATATATATATGTATGTATGTATGTATGTGTATATATGTATATATGTGCAACGTTAGTTTGCACCCTTCATCGATAGCTATATATGGTCACACAGCTTCAGGGTCCCTCCCTTCTTCCCCTCCCCCCTGTGAGTGCGTGGGGTGTAGTTTGGTCCAGGCATGGGTTTTGTTGGTGTGGGTCGGATAGTGACGCGCTTCCCACTTCGGTCCATCTTACCCTAAGCCCTAAACCCTAATAAAACAAAATTCCCTAAACCCGAAACCCTTCTCTTTCTGAGTGTAACCCTAAACCCTAAACCCTGGTGTTGCGGTTTGGATGTGTGCGCCTCTGACTTCTGTGCCATGGATACGTAGCTGTACCATCGGGCACTAGACAGATTTTGCACTGTTCAGTCGGTGCGTCTGTGCAGAAGTAAACCCGGCACACCACAAACAACGAAACCAGCCGAGGACACGTTGGCAGGAAGGACCTCCTTGGCCACCTGCGGCTCCTTTGCCGCTCTGGTGGGGGGGGGGGAACGGGGGTGTCATAAACTGACGGGGGGTTCTTTCAAGAGGCTCGCTGTAGGATTCATGTTAGTGCCAGGTTTCAACGGCCCCTAAACCTCAAACCCTAAACCCTAAACCCTGACAATGAGCTTAAAATGCAGCGTTCAGGGGATCACAGGGCTATCATCTTATCATCGAGTCGCAGATGGCTTTGAACAAGGCCCTGCGTGGGTTCTAGACTGCGCCCCTGAAGCTTAGATGGCTCGGCTCACCCGCTGCAAGGCTTTAGAGTTTCGTACTTTTGTAGAGGCTTTGGAGCTCAGCTGTTCAGAGCTTTAGAGTTGTTAGATTGAGGGTTTTGAGGGTTGAGTGCTGCAGAATGTCAGGTCTAGAGGGTTTAGGGTTTAGGATGTATAGTCATAGCATAGGGTTACAGCCTGTAGTCTGGAGGAACTATGGGATCTAAGGATCCAAATATTAGTGCCCTTGGGCTTGGTTCTTTACCGGGTTTATTACTTCGTAATTTAGTTTGAATATGTCTGTTACTTTTGTTGCAACCTGGGTCTTATTCATGTGTAGCCATTCTTATTTCTATTGCTATATTGTTGTAATGCAATTTCTATTGTTGTTGGCAGTATTAGTATTATCACGCTGGTCGTTCGGTTCTCGTCTTCCTAATTTGCACTGCCAGTTCGCTCGACAGCGAAACTCTAACTGGGGTTTAGGGTTTAGGGGTTTAGGCTTACCAAGGCCCCTCTGTTACTATAGGGCCTTAATAATTCGAATAGGGTGTTGGGGCCCATTATACCACATTTATAACCCGGAACCCCAAAATAGTATTGGTAATTATCAAGGCCCCTGTATTACCATCCTATATTCCGAACTGAAGGGCTTGTTCGAATTGCGGAGGCATCAAGGAGGGGTCCTTGCGACAAGGATCCAAGGGGTTGTCTAGATGGGGGGGGGGCCCTACGCTGAGCGTCCCAACTACCCAAAGAAAGAGAAATGGGTGCAAGATGGTGGGTGTCTAGGTTGTATCCTAAACCCAATTAAAACCTTGAACCCATTTTAGGGAGTGTGTGGTTCTTGGGCACATGACCTGCGGTGGAGTTGCTGAAGCTCCCGCGGTCTAAGTCGGGGGCTGTAGGAGCGGCCTGAATAAGGAGAGCACGACTCTGATAAGAATAGAAGTTATGCAGGGATTCTAGGGGGGATATTACCGCCAGTCATTCAGATCTCTACAGTACACCCTGAAACCTAGTAGGGCTTAGGGTTCTAGGGTTAGGTTCAGTGCTCTAGTTTGGGGTTGCGGGGTCTTGGACAAATACAGATTTAATTGATGAACCCACCTGCTTTCAAAGTCATGGTCAGAGGTTTAGTGTTTACTGGCCCGCGGGTTTTGATTCCAGCAGTGAACAGCTTTAGGCGGGGATGAAGACGATGGCACACCAGACGTGTCGAAAGGAGACTCCGAGGAATTGCAGGATCGGAGCTTCATGCTGAAATCCGATCTTTTAGGGTTACATCGCCTCCATGTAGGGAGTAGAAAGGTTTCCCTCTCCAATGCTGAACCGCAGCCAAAGCAAGCAGCTTTCTCCCACCGGGCTGTTTCCATATCTTGGCATTTTTTTGGTTCGCGGCAGGGGCCGGGTGAGGAGCAGCATCTTTATGATGAGACTCTAGACTCAAGAGCTTGTTTCGAAAGTGCTGTCAAGGTCGGCGCTACGAATAATCTTGCAGTATGCTACGTAGTATCATTCCCAGCAGGAAGCTGCGAACGTCATCACTAGATTGACATATCACGACCACGGTCCCGTCTATCTTCCCAATGCTACTGCTGATGGACAAAATCCTGCATGACCCAAATATAGTATAGTACATTAATCCCATAGTTTAGGTATATAAGGTCATGCAGGATTTTGTCCATCAACAGTATTCTGGCTTTGGCAAGTCAAGAGCCCGGAATAAAGACACCGAGCAGTATGATCCCAAGTTCAAGCACCCCTAGGTCCGGTTCTCCGATGTAACGAAGCCACCCTTAAGGACGAAATGTACCCCAAACGATTTTCAGGTTCATATACCATATAGGGATTCATAGTATATATAAGGGTAAAGGGCCCCTACTTATAAGGGTCATTTGGTCCCCAAGGGCCATGCCAAAACCTCCGCCCTGGATCCTCAATCTCCGAGACTTGTCATCTGGGTTCTACGATGTTATGCCGCGGGGTTCTCTGGTTATCTATAGCCCTAGAAACTTAAGCTCAGTGCTAAGGCCCATCTACGAGAAGCGGCTGGGTATTGCCCGGCGATTCTGCGTTTACTTCTGGGATCCATCGCTGACGAATCTGGGATCGCTGGGTTGACGGAGTGAAGGGAGTTGCTCTTACGGGCGTTGTAACGGTTTCACGGGCTGAGAGTTGTCTTACAGGTTTTGAGGGCTTTTAGAAGGTTTTGGACAGAGCTTATAGGACTTTTATGTCTTTGCATGTTTAGTTGTGGGCCGTGTTATGTAGTTTAATATGATGGCTTAGGGCCTTCGCACTGAGTTATTCTATTGTTTGATGGCCTTGGCCTTTTTTAGTGGTAGGTCTATTCTCACAAGGTCCGCGCCACAAAGAGGGGCAGTGGTGTGCAGCAAGCCTCTGAACGCCTAAAGGAAGGTCGAAAAGCCTGAGCCTAAGCGACTGGGTCTCCAGCAGTGCATCCCTAGCGCAAAAGTCACCCACAACCCTAAATCCTCAACCCGAAAACACCCTGCAACTGACAGCCCAAACCTCTCAGGCTGCTACAAACCCTGGACCTCTGAGTAGCCTTAACGAAGCCTGGGGCCAAAGCAATTCGTGGCGAGCTTGAGTAGACAGGTGTGCCGGTTGACTGCAGGAACATCTGCGGCGCCCAAGATACTTTTAGACCCCGAGCAGTGCTAACAAGCTATAGTTAAATTGCCCTGAAGCTCCTCTAGCAGCACCTGAGCCTCAGACCAAGCAAGCCTAAATCCTAAAGCCGGAAAAAGCTAGAATCCAAGGAAGGACGAGCAAGCGGGTTCCTGGGAGAGAGGTTGGTACTTGGGCTCGGAAATCGGCGACCTGGCCGAAAATTACGTTTAGGGTGTAGGGTGCTATCGAGTTTAGCAGTACGCCCTACAACTATACCTGTTGTGTTTTTTTTCTTAATAAGGTCTATGCAGGGTTTATATAGACTCGAGGATTGGATGATAGACTATCCGGGCTCACAAGGGAGGCATTTTCGTTGAGAAGCAGCCCAACAACCACGAAGTGGTGTGTTGTCGCCTTGTTCGCGAACCAGGGGGGTGCACCCAAAATTCAACATCTGCCTTTTCCGAGCCTTACACCCCCGAATAGTCCTAAACCCATAACTGTCACCCCCCTAAACCCTAAACCCCCTAAACCGTAAACCCCAAATGTCTTAGTGACCAGGTTGTTGATTGGAGCGAAATTTGCTTGTCCTTCCGTGTGTAGAAGCTGAGCCATCTTGAGGATATGGTTGGCTCAAGGGGGCCTAGGGTTTAGGGTTTAGGGTTTAAGTTTTAAACCCTAAAAACCCTAAACCCTAAACCCTTACCCTTCTAGGGTTTGGGGGACTTACTAAGTAGGGCTATGGGAACCTTAACTAAGGTTATCCTCTTTTTTTTTGCGAGCTTCTGCCTAGAACCAGGACGAGGTAACACAGAAAAGGAACAGCATCCCGCAATCTAGCTATGTAAACCTTATAACTCAATGCCGTAGCCTGCCTAAATATGAACTCTCATCCCAAAAGGTCCAAGTAGCCAAAATGGTAGCGACTCAATGGAAAGTTTGGCCCCGAAAGTATATGAGAGTTCTCAAATAGCACGGCTCCTTTCCAAAAGGACCCCTAAACAGACCCTAATTTGGAGAACTACCCATGTACTCACACCATTGCGTCGACCCTTGGGAATCCTGCCACTAAACTCTAAACCCTATAAACTCTAAACCCAAGTGAGTGGCTCCAATGGGGCGATGTTTGAGGAAGTTTTTGAGTGAAGAGTGTTTAGCCCTAAGGGCTGAGGCTGGATCTCGGCAGAGCGAAAGTCCCACAACACTTTTAAAAAAAAACCAAGGTGGAGGGGGCCACACTTTCGCTCGGTGCCTGGTCAAAAGCCGTCCAGACGACGAGGACAGCCTGGGGCCTGGTTGGGAGCGTTTGGGTTTGGGATTGTTTGGGTTTAGGGTTTAGGGTCTACCTTAAGATCCCAAAACCTACTTTTTTTGTAGGGTTTGTATAAATCCCATATTAGGGTTTAGAATAAGAACCTACAAAAAAGTGGGTTTTCGGTTCTTAAGGTAGGGTTTAGGGTTTAGGGTTTGGGATTTACTCCTTAAACGGCGCTAAACCCTAAACCCTATCTACTGGATTTGGGTTTAGGGCTGTAGGGGTTAATGGAGCGGCCTTGGTGATTAGAGTAACTGGAGAGTGAGGGTAGATGAGATTAGATCATGGTAAGGACGGAATGGTCATATTAAGTGACAATCGCATATATATATATATATATGTATATATTGATACTAGATAGTACTTTATAAGAACTGTTATGCCATGATTCGATCATATTGTATAACGATATCAGGTTATAGCATTATACAGAAATCTTATAAGTATACCAAGAGTATAATTTCACCGGTAGGTGTAAATTCTCCCCCCCTTCGAAGGGAGTGAGAAACACATGTAGCGCAGTGAAGAAAAGAACATCAGAAGGACGGAACGAACCAAGAGAGGAAAGGTAAGAGGGGAGGAGCCAACGAAGATAATATAGGGCCTTATAGTAATTACCCATACTAGTGTTTTTTTTGAGGGGGGGGGTGGGTCCCGTATTACAATAATAATTATAGTATAATGGGCCCCAGAATCCTGTTCTAATTACTAAGGCCCCTACATGAATACGACCTTAAACCCTAAACCCTAAACCCTAAACCCTAAACCCTGGACAGATACAGGAAGGGAAGGCGCCGAGAGGGGGGACGGTGGGAGCCGGGGGCTCGGCCTGGTCTTGACGAGGTAGGCAGTTTAGGGGTTGAGGGGTTTAGGGTTTAGGGGTTTAGGGTTTAGGGCTTAAAGATTAGGGGTTTAGGATTTAGGGTTTAGGGTTTAGGGCTTTCGGGCTCAGAGTTTAGGGTGTAGGGATTATAATCGGGCTTATAGGGTAGACGGCTTCGGGTTTAGGGCTCAGGGTTTGGGGTTTTGGGTTTGTCAGAATCTGGGCCGGGCAACACAAGCCCTGAGCTCAAACCGTTTGCATCCTCAGCCTCGAACGAAAGCCTATAAATCCCAAAAGCCCAACCCACCCATACCCGAAACCCTAAACCCCCCAAAACCTCTACACCCAAGACCCCCAACCCCAAAGTCAGAAGCCCCAGAACTTTTCAACTTGAACTCTAAACCCAAAACCCCGAACCCCAAACACGAAGCTTTGCATCTTGCAGCCTCTGAGGACGATAATCTACCGCCTGAGGATGGTTGGGAGACCGCCGTGCCTCAGCTGCAATGATTTGTGGGTTTTAGGGGGCTTGTAGGGGTTGAGGGTCCAGGGTTTAGGGGTTTTAGGGTTTGGGTTGCTATGGTTTTGGGTTTAGGGATGTCTCACACCTACGGGAGAGTTGCTTTTTTGTTTTGGGGGTCGGAAGGGGGGCAGGGGCGGGGGAAGGCTTTGATAACTGCTGTCTACTGAATGAAAATTGAAAAGGTGTCTAACCCTAAGGGTCCATGTGCTCGTATACATATACATTGGCCTTAATGTAGTCCCTATATAGGTACTTTAGGGACCATGTATATGCTATATGAGTACATGGACCCTTAGGAAAAGTTTTTGTAGGCTTGGTTACTCAGGGTTGTTTGAATGGCGGGGGATCAGCATTAGGAGGGCTCCTGTACTTCTTGAAACTCCTACATAGAATCTACCTAAACCCCTAGAATCCGTAACTTTCTTTGGATGGAGGCTAGACTGACGGACTGATACCTGTGTTGGGTGCGGTCATAATCCTGGCTACTGTGTCCATCATGCTAGAGGATGAGGTTGCCATAAGGGTTCAGTTCTTGCTGGCTGAGGGTCCTAAGGTTGCTAGTGTCCACTTCCGGAGAAGCCCTGTAGCCTCTGGGAGAGCACCCTAAACCCTAAACCCTAAGCCCTAAACCCTAAACCCTAAACCCTAACCGAGATCCCTAACAGAGCGACATGCATCCTTAGATTCCTAGCTCCTTGATGGATCTCCTTGTAAGGTCTTTTCAGTCAACCTATAAACTCCAAACCCTATAAGACCTCCATAACCTCCTTTACGGAGCCCTTTCAGAACCCTGATGGAATTTCAGTAGAACCCGCGGGAGGAACCTAAAGCCCAAACCCGTCACCACAAACCCTCAATCACACAGTAGCTTTGGGTTTAGGGTTTACGGGTAGCTTACGGCCCAAAACCCTAAATCCTAAACCCTAAACCCCTAAATCCTAAACCCTAAACCCCTCAATCCTAAACCCTAAACCCAAAAATCCTAGGCCCCAAACCCTAAACCCTAAACCCTACACCCTAATCCCTAAACCCTACACCCGAACACCCTGCAGCTTAAAGCCCCAAAGGCCCCAAGCCCGAAAGAGGGAAAGGGGGCACTTCTGCGCCGAGGATCCTGGCGGATTTTCCTGGACGAAGGATCTGTGCCGTAAGGGTTTAGGGTTTAGGGTTTAGGGTTTAGGGGCTCTGTTAAGGGTTCCTCTGAGGTTTAGGCTTTAGGGGTTTAGGGGTTTAGGGGTTTAGGGTTTAGGGGTTTAGGGATTTAAGGGATTTAGGGGTTTAGGGTTTAGTGGTGTTGGGTTTATAGGGTTTAGGGTACTCTAGATCTCGTACTAAAACCATGAAGTCTTATGGGGCTCTTTTTCTAGGACATTTTCAGATGGGTAGTTACCGTTATAGGAGCCTTATAGAAGGTCTATATACCTTGTGGAAGCCTTATAGAAGCCCTATATACCCTAAACTCCCCACCTGTAGTGTCCTTTAACATAAGGGGCTCTGTTAAGGGTTCCTCTTAGGGCTCCGATGTAGCAAGTGAGTTGCTCACTTAGTTCTCCAAAATCCAACCTTTTAGTTTTTTGGGGTTCTTACATCTTAGTAGTAATCTGAAAGTCGGTTGGGGCACTATAAGGTTTATATAGGGTTTAGCGGACAGTAGCCCACTACCTTTTCTCTAAGGGGCTTATCGGATACTGCAGGTTGTTCTGTGTTTGTTGCTATGATCTTGGCGTGTTACAGGGTCTATCGGGTTTGGGGTTCGTTCGAGTATGGTTTAGAATTTAATAGGGTTGAGTTTGTTCTTTTACGTGGGTTCTTTTACAGGGTTTAAGGTGTTGCATGCTCTAGTGGCTTATAGGTTGTAGGGTGTAGGGTTGTTCTGCAGTTAAGGAATTCAGGGGTACTTTTGCAGCCTGCACGGGCTATAAGGCTTCAGGGGCTTTAGTGGGATTAGGGTTTAGGGTTTAAGGTCTACAGGGCTTTTGAGTTCAGGCCTTCTTGGGCGAAGAGTGGGTGAGCATTACTTGCATGCGAGAACCCATTTCCGCTGAACTTCTTTCACCTCAAACCCTAGTATTCTCAACTACAAGCCACCGAAGCAGCTATTTAACAACCCCAACCCCCAAAAACCCTGACCTTCATTTAAACGCTGATGAATTTTAAAGTCCCCACCCCCTCCCATCCTCCCGAACAGGAACACCCCAAATCCTGAATCATGGAGCCTTTGACTTTAGCCCCAAGTCCGCATTCCAAACCCTGCAACGCGAAAGCTTTAAGTGAAGCGCATAAGGGACCCGCAAGCCTTGAACCCCAAACGCAAAACCCAATATCGGACCCCAATATCAACCAGAAAGACTGGAATTCTTATCGTGATACGGACCGGACCGATAAGTAAGATACGCCACGACCCCAGGAACCACTAAATGTCACTAATATAAACCCTATACAAACGCTGAAACCCATAAAGCATACAACCCGATGAACCGCTAAAGCATTCCTATAAACTTCTAAGCTGGGTTCTTGTTACGAGTAAGGAACTTAATTTAAGTTCCCATATTCGGGATCTATAATACATACTTCATCAAATGAAACTCTTGAAACAGAACCCGGTGAAGGGAAGCGCCCCTCAAGAGGACTCCTCTGGCTTCTACAGCCCTTCGGCGCGCTCCACGAAAATGAGAGCTCTGGACATGTCTGAGAACGAGCGGCTGGGACGGGAGCTATGAATCAGGGTTTAGGGGTTTCAAGTTTTAGAACTCCAGCTTTGGGAGTTCATGGGCTTTCAGGGCTTAGTGACAAGCTTCGATGGTAGGCGACCTAACCCCCGCAAAAGCCTTAGCCCGAAACTCATAGATTGAACCTTAAAGCTAAGGCTCTAAGGACATGATCTTTTTAGGGCGACTGCAGGTTCTGGATAAGGCATCGGAGTTGAATCGAAATCCTAATTCCTCCACAACTCTACTCAGCCTTCTAGCTTATTCCCTCCTACACCCTAAACCCTAAACCCTAAACCCTACACCGCCAAAACCCCAGACCTTGACCCCTCCCCTTCACCCGACAGAACAGCAATACTCCAAACCCCAAGCCCTACATGCAGACGAACCGGAGAACCATAAATTGAACTCCAAACCCCTAAACCCTAAAGCCTGAATGTACAAACCTTAACCCCTCTGAGCCGTAAACCCTCAAGCCTAAGCCCCAACCCTAAGCCCCGTAAACCCTACAACATGAACCCTAAACCCTATAGATCCCTTAGAGGATCCCTTAGAGGAGCCCGTATGAAAGCCCCTTCCCAAAGGGTCCAGAGTACCTATATAGTAGAATGTAGGGTTTCTATATTAGGAATCGTTAATATGATTTGGGCAAGTATCCCCCATAACAGTACCTAGGACCCTAAAACCTAAACCCTAAACCCTAAACCCTTTGGGCTTGCAAAGGTCCAAGGAGGCCCTGGATCGGGTGAGGCTCGAGTCCCTCCGCGGCGCTGTGCAGGGGCAGGCTCGGATTCCTAGGGTTTAGGGTTTAGGGCTTAGGGTTTAGGGTTTAGGGGCAAATTGTTCCTATTTTTTGAAGGGTTCTTTGAAGGGTTCAGATCAATGGTTTAGGGTTTAGGGTTTAGCTTTTCTTTCTGTGGTTTTTGTGGCGTATTCGGTGTATACGGGCTTGGAGTTCAGGGGCTTAGGGTTGGAGAGCTTCGGGTTTATGGGTTTCTGGTTTAGGGTCTAGGCTTTGGACCATGGGTTTCGGCTTAAGGGCTTGTTTCCCAAGCTCGGCCATGCCCGAAACCCGCAAAAGCCCCAACCTCAACCCTACCTTTGGCCCAAATAAACCTACCTGCTTCAGGAATTCTATAAAGAAGCCATTGTAGGGAACCTTTTGAAGGTAGGGCTTTTGGGCTACCGGTGTCATGGCTCGATAAACCGGGCCGGAGGCATGAGGTACAAGCGTCGCAACCGTTTGACCTTGTACGGTCCAAGGAACAGTACAGTAATATGGGTAGTTCTCGAAAATAGGGTCCCTTTTTGGGTCCCCAATATAGTACGGCACCCTTATTAAAAAAAAAAAAAAACAAAACACCAAAAGGGACCCTAATTTAGAGAACTACCCATAGACTTGGGGGCCCAAATATCTTTGGACCCGTTGGGGACCCTAACACCCTAAGGATTCTGACGTTTTGCAGGGGTCGGGGGGCAACCTGGGTTCCAAGAGCCGACTGTGTTTAGAAGCCCTCAAGCCTAAGCCCTAAACCGTAAGCTCCGAACTCTGTCATGCCGGTTACATACGGAGTCAGGATCTCTATTGTGCGTTTGGCGGGTTGGGGGCTACAAGAGCAGCCTCAATGGAAGGCTCATAGGGCCGTCGGGTTTGGGGTTCAGGCTAGCCACCGAGCCTGTTGAGGCCAAAGGTATACATGGGGGGGCGGGGGTGGTTTAGGGTTTAGGGTTTAGGGTTTAGGGTTTAGGGTTTAGGGCTCCGAATTGTTGTATGATGAGCTTTGTAGCCTTGTAAGCCAACCCTTATAATACCAGATTTCCACAAAACCATCATGAGCAGCTGTAAAACCCTAGAACTCAAGCCAAATACCGGGCTTTGTGAACCCAGTGAGAACCTGTAACACCCTACAAAGCTCTAAGTCGTAAACCCTAAACCCTAAACCGCAAGCCCTAAATCCTGAGCTCCAAACCGTAAAGCCCCACGAAGCCGAATATAGGGGCCTAAATAATTACCCATATTATTTTGTGGGGGGGGGGGGTCCTCATAATGATTATCGTATAATGGGCCCCAAACCCTATTCTAATCATGAAGGCCCCTATATTAACCCCAAACGCTAAACCCCAAACCCTAAAACCCCTAAACCCCTAAA
Source organism: Symbiodinium sp. CCMP2456 (assembly GCA_905221635.1). Lineage (NCBI taxonomy): Eukaryota > Dinophyceae > Suessiales > Symbiodiniaceae > Symbiodinium > Symbiodinium sp. CCMP2456. Next base: position 243 of record CAJNDV010025559.1, on the reverse strand, counting down.
CACCCAAATTCTAAACCCATAGATCCTAAAACCCCAGGAAGCCCCTACTATAGAACCCTATTATAG
>CAJNDV010025558.1:152504-161960 GCA_905221635.1 Symbiodinium sp. CCMP2456 | reverse complement strand
CTACCTGCCTCCCTACCTACCTACCTTCCCGTGTACGTCCGTACATACATAATACATATATGGCTTCATACATGCTAATCTGTTTTGATAATGTTTAATTCTTGTTGGTATGTAGAACATACATACGTGTCATCTGTATGTGCAAGACTTATCTGTATGTATACTACATACATACATAGATGCATACATACATACAAACATACATACATGCATGCATGCATGCATGCATGCATGCATGCATGCATGCATACATGCATACATGCATACATGCATACATGCATACATGTATACATGTATACATGCATACATGCATACATGCACACACACACACACACACATATATATATATATATATAGACTCTCTTAAGTCGTAAAGCGGTCGATCCAAACCTCCCCCCTGCATAGACGGCCCTGGAGCAGCTGGGCGGCGTCTCCGGGAACCGGAAGTCGAGCTCGGAGGCCGTTTAGGGTTTAGGCTTTCTGCGAGAGGCACTTCAGAGAGACCTCGTTCAAAAAAGGGTTTAGCAAAAAGGGTTTAGGGTTTCGCGAAGCCGGGTTTGGGGATGGGTGTTTGTAGAGTTCAGGATCTTTGTGTTTAGGGTTTTTGTGTAGGTATCGCCACGTGCCACCATCAACATAATCAGCTGGCCCCCCCGGCCCAACCGTAAGCCCTAAAGACAAAAGTCCCCAACGCCAAGCCTCATAGTCCTCCCTACTGCATGAAATCAGAGTAATAAGTTAGCATACACCCCTCTGACGTCCTGGCAAATCCTATGTCAGCCCTACTTGTTTGCTCACCTTATACAGCCCTTCCAGAGCACCTTCCCCTAAACCCCAAATGCAACAATTCTCGTGATCTTTCGACTGTTCACTCGGAGTTACCCTGCAGTGAGGGCTCGTCTTTGCTTAGTATCGGAGGCGAAAAAAATTCTGAAGCGTACCGTATTACTATTTTTACCATTATTACCATTGTTACCATTATTACCATTATTACTATTATTATTATTACAATTACTATTATTACTAGATCTTAGAACTGCCATTATTACCATTATTACTATACCCTAAACCCTAAACCCTAAAGCCTATTATTACGCCGGAAGGCGAGTGGCAACCTCTACGAGGCTGCCCGAGCGGCGGCTGAGGCCCTTAGCAGCGAGGAGCCGGCGATTCGCCAGGGAGCTCAGCGGCGCCCCGGGCTGGAGAATAATACTATAATATATACACACATACATACATACATACATACATACATACATACATACATACATACATACATATATATATATAATATACTATAATATATACTATAATATATACGATTTCTTTCGGGTTTAGGGTAGGGGTTTAGGGATTTAGGGGTCCTGGGTGCCAGAAGGGGTTTAGGGGTTTAGGGTTTAGGGTTTCTTTGCAGGTAGGCTTTTTGGGGGATGGTCCTTGGACGGGCTGTTTTCCAACTGTACGGGCGGAAGAGTTGTTTGGGGGGGAGGGGGTGGACGGGTTTTATGCCTTATCCCCCGAGCCTGTTTTGATTTAGGGCTCGCGGAACATTGCTCTGTCAAGTTCTGGCTTTGCTGGTTTGTTGCCGTGACGAAAAATTAACAACATTCAAGGCCCAGCGCACGTTGGCGTGGGTACCTAGAAGTTCATCCCGGCAGATATATGCAGGGTTCGAGCCTGCCTTGTGGAAGGCTGTGAATCCAAGAATTAGAAAAAGCTACCTTTTGTATTATTGGATGGCATCGGGCCGTCTTGGACGCTGTGACCCAGCACAATTCACTTATGACATAACTGGCCCTTGAACGTTCCAAGGTAGGTCAAAACCCAACCATCAAATCGAGATTTAATTTTATTTCACTTCTGGATTCTTTGGTTTTCTTGTAGTATGTAGCTCCCTGTGTCTCCAGTGGAACGTGCTTTGATGTAAGCCTTGAGCCCCAATAATGCAAGCTAATTTGAAAGCACGTGTTGGCGACATGTAAGCTTCTAGGATTCTGGACCATGTATAGGTTTCACATGAAACCATTGATCATGAACATAGTTCCAGGCATATAGAGTCATGCCGCGACCTTGGCATCCGCGAGTCCAACACGTACAGAAGATAACTTACAGAAGAAACGACCACCCTAAACCCTATACCCTAAACTCTAAACCCTCGACAATTTTTGCGGGTGGGAAAATCCCTCAACAACTTGGCAGCCCAAAGCTGCAAGGATCCTGGTGAATCTCGCCGGGGAGGGGCCCACGCAGAGATACGCAGCTGCAGCTTTTGCGGTGAGTGGCCTGAAGAGTGAGGTGGCTTCGCTTGGGGCGTGTGCAGCGGGCTTCTCGTAAGCGTTTCTGGATGCCATAGTATAGTCCCCAGCATGCCGTAATTATAGAGCTTGACCATCATGACTCTCCAAAACCGAACGTTACCGGACAGGTGGTATTAGGCTTTGGAGTTAAGCCAAACATGTAAAGCAAATCATGAACTCCTTACGAAGGGATCCTTGAACAGCTAGCTAGAGTTAATGTACATGTTCAGATTATTGCCGTATTGCCCCAAGAGCCGTGAAGGGACCACAATTGATTTGGAGCCCCGTCCTCTCAGCTCAAGCCAAGACAACCCTGACAGAATCCCGACGTGCTGGCCGATGCTGCAGACACCTTTGTGCGTCTGGGTGCAGAAGGGGATCCCGATGTGCTGGAATCGGCCACTGAGCAGCACCCGAGGCTGCCAGCGAGATGTCAAGTTTCGGGCACCTTGAGCGATGTATGGCGAGTGCAGGTGGTGAAATGAATCAGCACAGCTTTCCAGTTTGTTGCTGGTGGCTGTGTGGGAGAGGTTCTGCACTGTCTTACACCGTATGCTTGAAAGCCCGACAGATGGTCTGGTAACCCCCCTTCCACGCACCTCAAGCTTTAGACTCGAGGCCCAACTGCGCCTTTTGTTCCCAGGTTGGTGCCACACTGACTTCTGGTTCCACGCAATCGAAAGAAGTGGCTTGACCAAAGAGAGAAGGCCTTTGCTTGGCACCTTCGGGGTTCAGATGATCGGGACATCAGGACCTCCGTCCGGGCTTAGAAACCAAGAAGCAGTGACAGAGAGACCGAGATGGCGTGAAAAAGACAGCGATATATCACATTTTTATCATGCAACCCCAGAAGACAGTGCCACCGGCCCTTTGTTACTTCACGCAAGTATGCTGGTGACCGCGCTCATGCTGCTATCCCAAAGCTTAAGCAATTTGAGGTGGCACTGAAGATACTCGCGGCCCTCTCACCGCCTGGGTCGCTCAGCGATGCTGTGCCGCTTGGATGTATTGTGGAGCCCGGAACAGAAGCACCTCGGATCATGCACGGAGGTGTCGCCTTAGATCGTAATTAGGGACTCACAGGGCATGGAGAGGTATGTCTGTCGTTGAGGGTGGAGGGACCCGCATGAGAGCGCGGATTGATACACAGACCTGCTTGTGCGGGTCTACTCTACCGCTTTGTTTCGGGATGCAGGGCTTTTTCTCCCACAGGCGGCTTTGCCCTGCATCTGCCAAACTGCTTCTCCCAGCGGCGGGATTCAGAGATCTCGGAGCTCGTATACAGTGGCGGGTCTATTCTGCTCGGATCCGCGTGCTCGACTTTCGCAGTCTAGCCTACTTTCCATTACCATGGCCAAAGCTCTACAACCTCCCTTGCAGCCCTGGCGAAAAGGGGAAGTTCATGAGATAGAATGTCTGTCCTCGATGCAACTGCTAGGATATCTCAGGGTTACAGACCCTCGAGGCTTCCGAGTTTCGTTTCCGGGTATAGCACGGCATAACATAGTATCTAGTATGGTTTATAGTGTAGTAGATAGTAAAGTACATGGTGTAGTATATAGTGTAGTATATAGTATAGTATTTTAGTGTATATTATAGTATATTATAGTCTATATTCTACTACATATTACAGTATATATTATAGTACATACTATAGTATATATTAGAGTATATAGTATAGTAACCTCCCCTAAAGCCCCAAGAGAGCTAAGCTCTAACCGCTTGCCTTTGCAACGCGAAACCCGAAACCCTAAACCCTAAATCCTAAACCCTAAACCCTAAACCCTAAAACCTTACACCCTAAACCCTAAACCCTAAACCCTTAAACCCTGAATCCTAAACCCTAAACCCTAAACCCTAAACCCTAAACTCTTTGAAGCCTCGTTCGGTTTCCTTGGCCGAGGTCGGTTGAGCAAGGCGAGGAGGGAGGCTTGCGCCTGAGGTGGCCCTGCCTGAAGACCGCTGAGGGTCCAATATATATATATATAAACTAAAAAGATATGATACAATATAGTCTAATAATATATACATATATATATATAGTATGTACATAGTTTCATATAACACAATAAATAAATAAATATGTATATATATATATATTTATAAAGTATAGTATGTTATTTAGTTTCACATTATATTATGTATATATATATATATAGCATTCAGCAGGGCTGTTTGGGCTTGATGTGTTTTGACGATTGCTGAGGCAGAGGAAGGAAGGAGGTCCGAGGGCTCTGGTAAAATTTTCGGTGGGAGAATGTGCACACCTCCTCGAGGTTCTGTACCGAATTTCGTGTTTCGATTATGGCCTGCCAGCTTCCGGAGAAGTCCTTGATATCTAGGGCTTGGCTTAGGGTACTCGCTGCACTGCTGAGGCGTGCGGGTGGCCGTCAGGTCTTTCTTTAGTAGTAATGAGCTTGTTGAATCTCGTCTCCGAGATTTTGTTGTCATGGCCACAACAGCTTCGACAAGAACTCTCGAAGAAACGTTCCGAACCAAAACAGCTCGTATCCACATCATCTGGACCTGTGCGCAAGTTGATGGAGTCGTTGCCCCAACAATCAAGGGCAACACGGTCAAGTCTGCAGTACTACAGTATAGAATCGTATCGTATAGTTATAGTATAGCATAGAATAGTATAGTATATAGCACTCCAGAAGCGCCTAGCCTCACCTCCCCGCTGGCAGGCAGAGGGTGGCCAGGTGTCTCTGTGACAAGGCACCACGAGTAGAAATGGCAGAAAAGTCGGATCTCTTCAATCTTTTGGGTCTTCTAGGTTCAGTTTCTTTTGCTGAAGAGATTGCTGATGAGGGTTTCGGGTTTGTGGATGTGTTTACCATTGACGGGTCAGTGATGGGTTTTGAGAGCTCGGGCATGCTGGGCAGGGCCAGGCAAGGATGGCTTATCTTTTCTTCCCCTTGTCGCCGTGATCGGTAATTCTCAGGACGACGATTGTTTTCATTCCATCGTCATTGCAAGCGGCAAGCACAAACGGATAAGCCGATAAGCCCATGTGGAAGTCGATCGAAGCATGTCGCCACACATGTAGAGCTTCGGTGTCAGGCTGGGTATTGACTGAATGATGCTGAGGCACAAGACGTGCGCCTGGCAGCGATTCCAGCCTTTGCGCGACTCCTGCGTGCCGCAGACCAGGCGACCGTGTCTCAGGCGGGAGTGGCGAGTCGGGAAGCCGCAAGCCCACTCAGCAATACTGTTACCTCTGAGAAGCAAAGATGGTATATATTATGGTATATATTATAGTATTTGGTAAATATAGTATAGTATATATTAGAGTATATGGTGATGGTGAAGGAGAGGCCGGTGATGGTTGCCGATGCTGCCACTACAGTACTGCTGCTGAGATTCATGACATGATGATGGCGACTGGCGACGATGATGATGCTGATGGATGACTGTAGCTGCTGCCACCACGAGCGTATGACCGCGGCCTCTTGTGCTCGCCTGCATGTTACTACTCTCTCTCTCTCTATATATATATATATATATATCGATATCCTGCTATCGTTGTCGCTGTCTTCTGCGAGTGGTCAGGGGTTGCTCTTGGTTGTCGCCGTTGTCCTGTTTGCTTTCAGAGGGATGTCCAAACTTCGTGCGAATCGCGGAGAGTGGGAAAGTCTACTGTTCCTTCGAGTTTCGCTCTTCTGGCTCTTTTTCACGCATCCGTTGAGCTGTTAGGAGTAGGTGTATGTAGGTTTCAGGGGTTAGCAGCTTCCAGCGCAGGTCGCCTTGAACCTTCCGTCGCTGCAGAGCGAAGTGCGGCGGGACTGCTTGGAAGCTTTAGACTCTCGGATTCCATCCTAATTGGGTTGGTCAAGCTTGAAGCCAAGCCACTTTGCGCCTCGACCCCAAAATTTAGAACGGCTCGGTGGGAGAAAACGGCTCAACTCCAACACCCCTTCTCAGGGCAAGAACCGTCAGGCCCTGAACTGAGATATTGGCTCGAGCCGTCAGGGCTCAAGCACGTTGGAATGGCCCCGAGCCATCGGAATGCAGTGACCTCCTCCGCTCTCCGCGCCATGGATGATAAGATTACCGTCATCCTCACTGGGCTCTCAGGCGCTTCCCTGGAGGTCCGAGCTCGCCGGGACGATTCCATGTTGATGGTGCGGCAAGAGGCTAGCCACGCACTGGGCGTTAGTGCTTGGCAGCTGAAGCTTCTGCAGCTGAATGGCGAGCCAATAGCCCCTTTGGGTATTCTTGGCGACCTGGTGCCCGTTGAGGAGGACGTCTTGGATCTGACGGCTGTCGCCATGCGGACCCGCCCCGATGTGCTGCAGAACAGTAAGTAAAGCACTCGCCAAGGCCTTGAAAAGCAGGTATTTCATACCTTATCTCCTGTACATGCACCGGGAGAACATCCTCCAGGGTGACATCGATTTCAACTACTCTGGCGACAACCTCCTTGAGCGGGCGGTGACGAAAGTGCCACCTTCGGATGTTGAAGAGTTCGCATCTCTGCTCATGAACGGAGGTGCCGATGTCAACCTTCCCTCAAGAGACGGCTACACTCCACTCCTCTCTGCTTGCAGCCGTGGCCTCTCAACGGTGGCCGAGATCCTCCTGCGGCGCGGCGCTCGCAACGAAGCTGGTCCGAGAGGCAGCACGGCTTTGGCGGAAGCTTTGGCTTTCTTCCAAGCCTGCGTGGAGCAACGTGCAATCGAGCGTGGGGAGGACCTGGACCTGGGTCGTCTTTGCTGCAGCCTGAGAAGTGACGGCATCGAGATGGCACGACGTCGTGGGCTTCCGGAGCTCACTTTAGCGCGGCTCCGCCTTTCCGAAGCCGCGACGGAAAAGGCCTTGCTCGGGAGTGCAGGTGTTGCACTCAGACAGGAGGAGATCTTAGCCAAGAGCGGCTTGGACAAGAGCTTCGCCGAAAGCCTTGGCCCGGAGCTCTGGGCTGGTTGGCCGTTGGCTTTCCTGACCTTCGACCTCGACATCAAAACCAGGGGTGCGAAGGTCACCAAGGATTTCGCGAACGCTCGGTCCCGCATTCTGTGCTTCAAGCTGGGCCAGGAGAACAAGAAGCCCGACCCGCACATCTGCTCCGGCGCATGCTTCGACTTCGACGTCTGCGACCTCTCAAGCTGTCATCCCTACATCGATATGGTGGATATCAAGACTCGGAATCGGAAGTGGGACGGACCGATTTGCGAAGGCAGGCGCTTCCGGCGCGTCCCGGTGGCTTCCGGTATCCGTGGCCACTCCTACTCGGCAAGGATGGCGCGCCGGATGCCTTCGGCTTACAGGGGGCACCATGTGGCAGAGACCCTGCGGGGAGGACGCCCAAAGCTCCGGAAGTTTCAGCTTGTTCAGGAGCAGCTTCGAATGGAGACATGTGCGCTGTGAGGGGCACAAGGCTTTCAGCCGTACTGCTGTCCTGGCAATGTTCTGTGGGGTTCTTTACTTCTTCTCTCTTACAGGAGGCGATCTATGTTGTGTAACTATAGAGTTAGAATAGTTAGGAGCTCCATTGCTTTGACTTGAAGCACGAGAAAGAGCTTTGCCCCGCACTGATCTAGCTTATCCTACATGCTGCAATTGTAGAGAGGATCTTGCTTTGTACAGTGTACAGACGGGTTGCAGAAGCAAAATATTCGTCGCTGGGTTCGGCTTGGGCTTGCGGTGGTATAGTGGGTTGCTCTGGCAGTTGACCAGGCATTTGTTGAACCGAAGCTTGTCGTAAAGCCTTGCCTTCCTTGGAGCGGGTGGGAGAGCAAGAACCCGGCGAATCCCTGAGACTACCGTTGCACATAGGTAGTTCTCTAAATTAGGGCCCCTTTTTGGGTCCCCAATATAGTACGGCACCCTTATAAAAAGGACCCCAAATGGGACCCTAATTTAGAGAACTACCCACATACTGAAACCCAAGCTACAGGGGAGTTTCCCAAAACAAGGGGTACCTTATTTTGGGGTCCTTATAATAGGGATCCTACTATTTAGGGTGCTATATAAGGGCCCCTTATTTTCGGAAAACCCCATATACTGAAACCCAAGCTGCAAGGCTCTGATCTGGTCTTCGCCCGGAAGCGCCTCAGGCCCAGAAGAGGCAGGGAGACGGTGGGGATTTGCTATCGGGAGAATGGAACTTTGGCTCTGCCCTGGGTTTCGAATGGGTTTAGGGTTTAGGGTTTTGGGTTTTGGGTTTAGGGTTTAGGGTGTAGGGTTTAGGGTTTCGAATCCATTAGGACGGATCGGCCTTGAGGGATAGATGATAGCATCTGGGCCCAACGCTGGAGTTTCTCAACGCGTGCTGGTTCAAGGGCCACGAAGACACTCGTGCCAGCGCGTATTCGACTTCGATGGGGATCCCTTTCCGCCAACATGTGAACTTCTAAGTCTAAGTGTTCTTGCACCAAAGACCACAAACCCCAAAGCCAACAGGCACCGTTTGCGCTAAGTTTTCTTCCAGGGGCCTTAGTTTGCTTGTGTCTTCACCCCAGCTACAAACTCTTGCATCTGCCCTTCCTCGGGTGTCCGAGTACGAGATCCGAAGCCACGCATTATTCTGCCGACGCTGACTGGGACCGGAAGCCCCATCGATTTCTCAAAGCAGTGAGAGTCGAGACCCGAACCTGTAGAGAGTTGCAGAGAAGACCGAGCTGCCATGAACAAAGGCCTCGGCCGTCGCCTGCTGCCTTGAAGATCGAAGCTTGGAGGCCAGGCTTCTGACCTTGCTGGGTCAGAAAAGGAAGCGTAGGTAACCCATCAACGTCACCATCACCATCTTTCCAACTGAACACAGGGATGTCCGATGGTCGTGCTCACTTGTGCCTTCTGGCTAGAGGTTGGTTCTGCTCGACGCATGAGCAGACCGTTTTCGGTACCGTAAACCCATGAGACCTTTGCCGCGCATCCTGAATTCACGTTGCTTGCCATGGTGCAACAATCCCTAGGCTGAGGACCGCACAACCTTCCGCTCACCAGACTTAGAAAGGTTTTGGGAGGGTCTTGCGTGTCCAGGTGCGGCGATTGGCGATCACCCTGCTCAAGACCTGCCAGGCGCGCGGCAACGAGGCGCAGGGCATGGCAAAAAAATGATGAGCTCATCTTGGTTGCAACTGCAATGTCTTTCTGAGCCCCAGTATCCTCTTGGGCAGGATGCCGTCCTCGCCGTGGCATCTCGCCTCAGGTCACCGGG
>CAJNDV010025558.1:122504-147504 GCA_905221635.1 Symbiodinium sp. CCMP2456 | reverse complement strand
CTTTACGACAGCCTAGTGCTGAGTTGATCCCCGATGGCCCCAATCTCCATGCCTGAGCCTCTTAAGATCGCTATCAGCCGCTTATTCGCCTTGCGCAGGTGATCATCAAGAAGGCCAGCACCCAGAGATGCAGAAATCTAAAACGCCGCCTGCATGCGCCTCGGGGAGCTGCCACCCCGAAGTCCCAGAGTCCTCCTTGCAGGCGTCAGGCCCGGTCGGGGGCATCCAGGTGACCAAGCCCGGTGCTGAAGGAGGTGGGGCGCTAGGATTTTGGATTTTGGACTTTGTCCCATAAGCAATTCTGTGTTCGAGATGGGTTCAGGGTGCGAGCCTGGGCGCTGAGCCTTAAACTTAAGCCCTGAAGCGTGCTCTGCCGGGTGTTCAGGCTTGAACCCTGCTGGGCCACCGGAAGCCGTGGCAGCCAAGGCAGATCCGTGTTGGGCGTTTGGTTCGCATCCAGTCCGCGGACTCGCGAATCTGTGCTCTCGTCGCCTGTCGCGAACCGTCCAATGATGAAACGCAGAACCGCAGAACAAACACAGAGAATCCTAAATCCTCTTTTATCAAGTTGTTCCTTCAATTCCAGTGGGAAGGGTGGGCTAGGCAAGGTTTATGAACATGATTTCTCAAAAATACAGGAAGCTGAAAACGTATGTTCGGAATCCTAAAGCCGAAAGCCCGTTCCTCCCCTTACAAAACACATAAATCCTACACCCTAAGTTAAAGCCTTAAATCTTAAACCCCTGTCCCCGAAGCCCTAAGCGCCTAAACCCTAGACTCTAGACCCCGACATACAGGGGGCCTCAAGAGTCCATGCCAGGCAGCTCCTGGACCCCCTCCCCCTGCGCCGAAGACGGCAGCTGCATCGATGGCCGCACCCATGGCGCTACTGAGGCGCGGGCATATGGGGTTTCATTTGAGCGCAAGCGTCTTGACCAACAAAGCCCACGATCCCGCCAAAGAGCAAACGCTCACCATAAATGCCTAGCAGAAAAGGGAGCAGGCGTGGGGCTCCGTGGCCAAAGGTCAGGCTTTGCAGGCGGTGGCAGCCTGCGGAGTATGGGGTGCAAAGAAACTCCGAAAGTCTGTCATATTCTGCGGGCTTTTCCCCCGGTAAGACTTCCGGAAGTGACGGTGCACAGCAACATCATGTTGTTCTTGCGGCTTCTGGGCTGAGAGGCGTGTAGGAAACTTTTCGTGTCGACTCCAGGGAGCTGCAAGACACTGGTGCGAAAGGGTCGCGACTCTATATCTCTTTATCTGCTGCCGTGCAAGCTTGAACGGTTTGTGGTTCCCACAGTTTTGGGGGGCTGCAGAATACTTCCCGTGTACATTGCATTTTGTACAGTCCGCGGACCTGACTTGATGGCTCCCCGGGCAGGTGGCAGCCGAAGCCTCCACCGCGAGCTGGTCAAGCAGGTGCCCGAAGTTCGAGCTGTGGTGGTCGTCGTCGTCGTAGTGGTACTGGTAGTGTTTGGCAGGTTTGTCGCCGTCGTCGTCCTCCGCAAGATGGCTTTTGCAACCTTTAGCGAGCAAACGGGTCTTCCATTTCGGGTATTTCCGGCAGGGAGATGCCGGCGGCCGCCGACGGTGCTCCATACCTTCCTCTGAGGGGCTTGTCGCACAATCAAGCAATCAGAAATTTATTATTATTATTATTATTGTTATTCTTATTGTTATTATATAATATATATGTATATATATATATATATATTAAATCAAGCACGAGAACTCTTCAGCATGGCTTAGTCCCGGACGATGAGCTTAACTACTTGACCTTCCCAGCCATGATCACAGCCTCCTCACCGGTGAACCGTCAGCTGCGAGTAGTGCCGCTGTCCGCGCCCTAGTTAGCAGCCTCAGCCCAAAGAGCGCGCGGCTGTGAATGCCGACTGCAGTGTGCCAGACATGCAGGGAAATCGAGACAAAGAGGCGCAGGGATGAGACATCCTCAAGTGCTGACCTATGAACATGTACATGTTTACGTGACTTGACATGTACACTTTTATCCGGTTTGTCGGCAATGCTGTATTGGAGCCTTCGGGCATGATGCTGACTGGTACAAGGGTTACTGCCGAGCAAATCATGATGATGTACGGTTGCATACTGTTGCATTTGGTGGGAGATTCAACATTGCGCAGAGCACACTGACTTGCCGTGCAGAGTCTCTTGTTCTGCTAACCGAGCGGACCGAGCGTAGCGCATCTCGCTGGGTAGATCTGCGCAGCTTGTTTCTAACAGCTACAAGCCTTAAGTCGTGCCTACAAACCCGCAAACCGCCTGTGCTCACACCCACATGCGCTCAATCAATCAGTCAGTCAGTCAGTTAATCAAACCATCAACCAATCCATCGCTCGCTCGCTGGCTCACTTCCTCAGTCAGTCAGTCAATGAATCGATTTTCCCAGTTGAAGAATTCCGGACCCTGAGCCCGAACACTCCTTTAAGCCGGACATCCCCTCGACACTCAAGTCGAAATCTTCACAGCCCAGGCCTACCTCATCCTCCTGTACAGGCACTCCGGGACGGGCTTCGGGTTCTCCACGAAGTAAGGTTCAGGGTTTAGAAGGGTTCTATAGGGTTTCAGAGAGGTCATGTTTGACTGGGTTCTTGTTAAGGGATTTAATTTAAGTTACCATAATAAGGAAACCATATTATTTACTATAGATCCCTATTATGGTAACTTAAATTAAATCCCTTAACAAGAACCCAGTTGAGTATGGCTGCGTAAGGAGGATGCCCTTGGAGGCTCTCGGAGCCCCAAGCAGCTGACGCGCTGTACTTCGTGCTCTTGCTGCCAGAGCCAGAACAGATGATGACTGGAGTGACGGCAGGATTTATGGGGAGAGGCCCATGATGAATCATGGATATACCTTATCGACGACAATTTATGCTGGGCCGAAGGGTCAGTTTTTTGGCACGGGTTGGGTTTCTGGCCCCATCTGTCTGTTCACCGCCTATCGCATCAAACTGAAATAGTCAGGATTCCCGATTTTACTATAAACATGTTGTGGGCTTGTGTATGCATACATTCATTCGCATACGTATGTATGTATGTATGTATGTATGTACGTAGGTATGTATGTATGTACTGTATGTATGTAGCGAGTGTCAAAAAAGTCTATACATATGTGCAAGTCAGCAGTGGCCCGTACAGGAGGTACATCTGCATTCGTTAGTTCGTATCTGCGAAACATTGCGAAAAAACGCTCAAGGCCCAACAAGAAACCCTAAACTCCCTAAGCCCTAGAACCAACCATATAGACCCAAAGCCCCACAAACCTTAATAGCCCTAAGCCCTAAAAACCTAAACCCCTCTACGCCCCCTGAGCCACTTCGACAGCTCTTGGAGGCAAACCGAAGGTTTCAGCCTGAAGGAGGTCCAGGCCCGGTGGCATCCGCTTTTTGGGGTCGGTGTTTAGCGCTTTAGGGTTTAGGGTTAGGGCTTGGGAAGGAGTGGTTAGGGCGGAGGCTTTACCCCCGAGCCTCAAGGCAAGCCCGCTGCAAAGGGGGTTGTCTAGGCTTGAGGGCTTGCAGGGGCATGAAGATGCAGAACCACGGCTTAGAGGCGCCCTACACTGCGAACTCAAGATCCCAAATCTCTACGCTCACGCATCTAAAGATCCTCAAGGAGGACGGTCCTCTTCGGGGTTTGAGGCCGAAGATTGTGACTTTGACTTGCTGGTGCTGGTTGGCAAGGACGGTGCAGGTTTGCGAACATCCTAAGAAGCAGAAACAGTTTGCGTTGGTCTTGTGATTAGCTGATCAGCAGCAGCAGCAGTAGAGCACCAGAAAAGCAGCAGCACTGGTGGTAAGACAAAGAGCAATCGCAGCCAGGGCAACGGCCTCATCATGATCAGGCTTGTCATGATAGCAGTGGGAGCAGTACTCGATCCTACGCCTACGCTCGCTGCCAGGTAAAAACATACGCACCGTAATTTGATGCTGATCACGTACTGGTGATGATTGTTCCGGTTCTTCTGAAGTCTTAGTGCAGACTCCTTAATCTGAGCAGCTCGTCTTCTTCTCTGAACCTCCACCTCCCAAGAGAATCCTTATCAAGAGAGACCATGGATGTGGCTCCCTTGCAAGAGGCCATTCGAGGAATTTGTGGAAGGGAGGCCCCTGGCGAACTGCAGCGGGGTTTTCACCGGGGTGTAGAGTAGAGTTGTTTCTGAAGGGACGGGGGAGAGAGCGGAGAGAGAGGTTTGTACATCTACGAAAGTAGTGCTCTTTATTTCGTGCTTTTTTCTGCGAGAAGGCAGCAATGAGTCAATACGTGGAAACAAGTTCTGGTACTGTGATAACAGCAACGCGATTTCCCTGCTGATCGTACAAAAGCCTCATTGTTGACTAGCTCTTCACTCACATCAGAAACACGCTACCGGTTACTAGTGGGTTCAGGTAGTTCAGAGAGAGGCCTCTGGCTTCCTTTTCATCTGATGGAATTACTATTTGTGGTCGTTTGGGTTAAGACTTTGGGCCCCAAAGCCCCGGAATCGCAACTCTTAGTGCTGCGCGACTGGGCTATTGCTGCCTGTGACTTGATTGATCTTACACTCGGACAGGACGGGCTCTGAGTCGAAACTTGAAGGTACGGGGCACCAGGTCCATCGCAGCATTCCACTGTAGATGCGGCGCGGGAGGCTGTTTGTAATTTTTGGGTTGTAAACCTTATGCATGGCGGCATCCGTGTGCACTGATGTTCCGCAGCATGCGCTCGCGCGTGTAGCTTTCGCTGTGGCCAGCTATGTGGCTCAGAGATGGTGCTCTACAGCATAATGGCCTCAGGAGTATTCTTGTCGGTCGGCCCATGAATGTGTTTGGGAGAATCGTTTCATGTCTGTTCTTAGTTTAACATAAACAGGCAACAAGGCTGCATTCCTGTGTCCGTACGAATTCTGGGCGCGCGGCCGAGCAAAGCGCGACGCTGCGTGGGAATTCGAAGCTGCGCGCCCGGGCTGCGCTATGGTATGTTTTGCTATTTGGTTTAGGTTCTCGCATGGCAGTGCTGCATTTTGGACAGATTAGGAGTATACTTGCAAGAACTGCTTACCATCACTAGCCTGCCTTTCCCTTGCTAAACATCGGATCCTCGAAGCATAACGTACTATCAGGAGGGTTCAGGGTTTAGGGCTTAGGGCTTTAGGGCAGGTGTAAAGGGCTGTGGGGCTTTCGGGTTTAGGGCACCATAAGGCTTCGATATCGCTGAGGTCCCGGCACATCGGAGAGCTGATGGAGCTCCATGCACCTCCAACCTGGCAAGAAGATAATTACAGATAACTATATACAGTTAAATATAGCTATATGTAACTATATATATAACGATATACAACTATCTATAACTATATATACCTATATGATAAGTACATATATATATATATATCATGTTATTGTTGTCGCTGTTCGGCATGGTTGTCATTCTCACTGTTGCTGCTGTTGCTCCAATTGGTTGGATATTCCAAACATGCTGGTACCAACCAACTGTTAGTGGTATTGTTGGCGGTTAAACTCATGTACTACTGTTACTTCCGTGGTTTTGGTCGTGGTTGTGATTGTGGGCGTGGCTGTGGTTGTCGTGGTTGTGGTCCTTGGTCCTAGTCGTGGCCGTGGTCGTGATGGTGGTGCTGGTGCTAGTGCTGATGCTGGTGCTGGTGGTTGTCGTTGTGGTTGTGGTTTTGGTTTTGATTGTTGTTGTTGTTGTTGTTGTTGTTGTTGTTGTTGTTGTTGGTGTTGGTGTTGGTGTTGGTGTTGTTGTTGTTGGTGTTGTTGTTGTTGTTGTTGTTGTTGTTGTTGTTGTTGTTGTTGTTGTTGTTGTTGCTGTTGTTGTTGGTTGTTGGTTGTTGGTTGTTGTTTGTTGGTGGTTGTTTGTTGTTTGTTGTTTGTTGTTTGTTGTTTGTTGTTTGTTGTTTGTTGTTTGTTGTTTGTTGTTTGTTGTTTGTTGTTGCTGCTGCTGCTGCTGCTGCTGCTGCTGCTGCTGCTGCTGCTGCTGCTGCTGCTGCTGCTGCTGTTTTTGTTGTTGCTGCTGCTGTTTTTGTTGTTGTTGCTGTTGTCGTTGTTGTTGTCGTCGCTCCTGTTGCCATGGGTTTCTGCATCATCGTTTCAGGAACGTTTGCCAGTCCGGCTAGCTTGCTTGAACTATCTGGAGATTGACGGTTTGCTGAAATCAAGTCATAACGGTAATGTGTGGTGCGTGCCATTGTCTTCCGGCCTGTGCAGCACCGCTGATGATCATCAGTTATATCGGTAGAAGTCATGGGGAGGGGAGGATGTTCAACTTCACGTCGGAGGGGAGGACCACCCAAGCTTGACCTTACGTGTACTGGGTAGGGTTACATAATATAGGTGGTGCGAGTTTGTATGCTGCTGTCACAGTTGTTGCTGGAGCTGTACAGGATGGCTCGTTTGTGCCGTTTTGGGCCCCCTAGGCCCAGCTTGAGCGTGCAAACCCAAAACCGCTTTTGGGGCTGCCTGTGTTCTTGCGCTGCGTTCCGGGGTAATCTGCGAAATTGGAACGAGCAGACAAAGACAGACTGTCCGTCTTTAGAAGGAGCGGCGAATCGGCACCCTACACACTAAACCGAATCCTCAACACGAACCCGCTGCCAATCGATTACTCAGAGCTGTCATGGCCGGCGGTGCGAGAGCTAAGAGCTACTAAATCTTCCGGCCTTGCTACAAGGCAGTTACACAGCACTAGAAGTGAGTGATCTTACTATTGCCGTTGCTACTGTCACTTACTCTTGGCGTTGCAGTTAAGCTATTGTGCCTACTCTTAGTGGTATTGTGCCACCGTGGTATTGTTTTCGTGCTTCAGGTAGTGGAGACTGAAGGCATTCCGGAGGGGTGCGTGCTGTCGGTGCGAGCCGGCGCCACCCGCAGACAGGCAGGTCAGACACGATGCGCGAAAATGCGGTAGAACAGCTGTACTCCAGTCAAGGGGATTGTGTGCAGGAGTCGCTCTTCAGAACAACGTATGCATTCAGGATCATGCAAGTGGCTATAATGCTGCTGAGCTCAGAGCTAAATCGTTTACAACACTGGACCGAAGCAAATGCCTACTACAAGTACACAACAGCTGTTATGCCTTGATTGCATAGTTGTACACATCCGCATGTTTTCTTTATGGTATACTGTTTCAATGCATACTTCTTCTTTGGGTCTTTGGTATCGTGCTAGACGTCCGCGCGGCTGACAGACCTCTGAGTCCGCCAGAGAGAGAGAGAGAGAGAGAGAGAGAGAGAGAGAGAGAGAGAGAGAAGAATCTGGGCCGGGGAATGTCCTCGATGTCATGCTCATGTTTGTTCTTTCTTGTCAGTCGGACGTAGTACTCTTCGGTTGCGGGCTGCATGTTTCGCTGAGAACATACTATTATATGGCCTCAGCCTCTTGTCGGTCTATGTTCGCTCGTCACTCCCCGTGGCCCAACAAGACGTTGGGTGGGCCAGGTGCCCGGGGACGCTGACCCGTCCCCATGCCCGGGAGAGAGAGAGAGAGAGAGAGTTTGAATGCATACTAAGGCATACCAAACAACGAATCAAGCCATACTACGCACCGTAGAAACAACTTTGGATCCTGTCAACGCTATAATTGAGCTAGCAAAGCATGAGCACGATGAGCATTGAGCATGTTGCAAGTAGTACCAAAAGCCGCGTGCAGCAGGAGATAGTAGAAGCAGCCGTCAACATAGCAGCGGCAATAATGGCAACAGAATTCCTGCGTGAAAGCCACTCTCGGCACGCCCACGGAATTTAACACGGAAGAAGCAATGCAGGAGTAGATGCATGCGAAGTGAAGGGGAATGTCAGGATCATGAAAGTGAGGCTGCCGTGGCTGATGATGATGACCTGGAGTTGGCTCTGTTGAAGTTCCGCGCAGCGACAGTCGGGAAAGTACGACTGGGCTTACAGCGCAGGCAGCCTCAAAGGAAAATCAACCCGAGCCCCAAACGTCAATCTCAGCGCCGAAACCCGAAATCTTCGTCCTGAGTGCCGAGCCTTGCGAGGCCCCAGTTTCTTCAGACCGGCCTTTCCGCTTCAACTGCACCGCTGCAGAAGCAACGCCTTTCAAGGCCTTTATGCTTTTCACGGGGTTTTGTGTTCGCGCACTTGGAGGGGTCTCCAGAGAGGCTGCTGCTGCTGCTGCTGCTATTTTCCGACTCCTAGTCCTACTCTACTCCGACTCCTAGTCCTATTCCTACCGCTGCGCTGCTACCGCTAATGCTACCAATTCCTCCTCCTCGTGCTGCAGCTACTTGCTACTATTCCCCACTACCAGTATTGCTCACTACAGCACTAACCCATTGCAGCGCTGGTCTTTCGAGCTGAGTTGGTTTGGAGGTGGACGTCCTCGAGCCCGTGGCGACGGCCCGACTGATTTTGCGACCAGGTCAGGGTCCGATCGGTCGTTTAGGTTTAAAACCGGGGCCCCAGAAATTAGAGTAGTGGTTTTGGTATATGGTACTATAAGTGTTGAAGGACTATAAGGGAATACTGGTAGCTTTACAGCTGCAAGTATAGAAGGCTTTCGCGGTGACTAGTGACTGCTAAGGGAGAGAAGGTTCAAGGTTTGGAAGGCGGACCTGGGTTTTTTGGGCCCCATCTTGAGATCACATACTTACTGCCCATTGAACTGGTAGGCGAGATGAGCATTTGCCATTCAAGGGACAAGAACCAGGGATATCCAGAAGGGAAGCCGCACAGACACAAGAAGCCTAAACTCATTGCAGCCTTGCCGTCTCTCAGGTGAGGAGAAGCGCACTGACTGCCAGCATTCCGGCCAAAGATGTGCGGGTGGTTCAATCTGTTAATCTGTTGGTGCACGCCTAGGCCTAGGCAGACACTTCCGGCTCCCTGAAGCCAGTGTCTTTGATGCTTGAGCCGAAGGCTTCACCGATGAAAAGCCAACAGGTCACCTGAGGATGCCAGCTGATCCCCGAACCTCAAAACCTCGAGCTTTACGTCCCTCTGAAGACGGGCACAGCTGCACAGCTCGGCTTCCGCAGCTGATGCCTCGACCTGCAACCCCATGTGTAAGTTCTTTATCAAGACCTGCACTCATGGACTCCCGCAAGCCTTATATCACAGTTCCTAAGCTCCTAAGCAAAACATAGCAAACTGAATCCACACCTCCTATCGCAAACCAAGGTATACCATTCCATTGGAAGCCTCGAACTCTTTCGAGGGTTCCGCGCCGTCCCCGCCCGCCTCGCCGCCACAGGGCCCGAGGGCCCAGTGATTCTGTTGGACTTGTTCCACTCTTGGCCACAGGCCGTAATCGTAAGCCTCCAGACCGGTTCTACACTCAGAGCCGTGAGTGGCCATAATAGTCATCATGATAGCCGTAGTGTGGATGGTGGTAGTAGCAGGAGCAACAGCAGGAGTAGTAGTAGGACAACGATAGCTACTACTCCTACTCCTACTGCGGCTGCTGCTCCTCCTGCTCGTGCTACTACTACTGCTACTGCTACGGCTACTGCGACTGCTGCTGCTACTGCTCCTGCTTCTGCTGCTGCTCCTCCTCCTCTTCCTCTTCCTCTTGCTACTACTTCTCCTCCCACTCCTACTCCTACTCCCACTCCTACTCCCACTCTTACTCGTACTCCTACTGCTCCTACCCCTCCTACTACTCACTGAATCAAAGTGTAATCGCAATGGTTAGGCGAGCCGTAACAGGAAACCTTCTGGTTTGATGCCACTAGTAGAAGAATTCACGACGATGACGACGAGACACGTATGACGGACTGGTGAAAACAAGAAAGATGAACGACCATCAACACCCAGCTTCTTAGGCAGTGGGGACATGTTCGTGACCATCGCAGTCAGCCCATCCGACGAAGCCCAGGAGGTGTGTACTTGAAATTTCAGACAGTCCGATTCTGGGGTGGTTTTGTGTGCTGGGCTCGTCGCCAATCATGGTCTGCAATGAGACTCTGGAGCCGCATGAACATGCTTTTGCAGATTTCTAGGTGTCGGGTTTCGGCCCGCAGATGTTGCAAGGATAGGGGTGCACCATCACGGCCAGAGCAGTGCCATCTCCTGCAGGAGCAGCAGCAGGACACCTCCGACAAAGGCGTGGGGAAGGGAGAGTGGTGGGCCCTTCTGGTTTTCTTCTTTCCCAAAAGTTGCACGCTATCGGGGTCGCTGCAGTTTTTTTTGGGTAGCATCCGGCTCCGCCAGGCCAGTCTCAGTTTTGCGAAACCCAACTGAATCCAGCCGCTACCTGGCGACCTAACACCGCCCCAAAATTTGTAGAGCCTTGCCTACGTCAACACTTTGAGCCCCTTTGAAAGCAGACTATGTCTCGACCTAGAGAAGCCCAATAAACCCTAAGCCCTAAACCCCCACAGCTGCCAGAGCCGGTAAGCCTGAAATCCTTGCAAGGGAACACGTCCGCGGCTTCACGAATCGGTCAGGCCGTGGCTTCGGAACTTGGGAATGTCGTTGTGGCTGCAGGTGTGTAGCAAGAATTTCTGATAATGCTGTTAGATGATGTGATTCTGATGACCACGACGATAAGCATCACATTGCTAGCAGAAGCGGCTACATCATCAAACAGAGACTCTCAGACAGCAGGCCAGTGCCGCTCGCGAGTACTTGGACAAGCACAACCTCGTCGAGTTTACGCAGCTTCTGGTGCAGAGCGCGCCTTGGCGCAAGGGCTCGAAAAGCCCTCACTTTGGTTGAGGGTGGAGGAAACAGGGTTTACAATAGCTCCCAGCGTGGTGAGTTACACAACAGAGCTGGGGTTGCCTTACTACTAATAACTTAGATGACCCCATCTGTCTACGAGTGTCCTCGTAGGGTTACTGGTTTGATCAAGGGCTCGTCGGCTCAGATTATGGGAGACAGCAGCCCGGCGATGATTCCCAGAAGATCTTCTGTTCCAAACATTCAGAGCTTTTATGATCCTGGCGCTAAGACAGAGCAGGTTTCGGATTGAAAGGTTCAGGTCGGCTAAGGCTTGTCGCTATCATGACAGAAAAGCCTCAGAGACGAGTAGAAGAGTGTTGGGGACTTCCGGTACCGATCTTCAGGTGATCAAGGAGCAGCCAGAGAAACCCTATGAGTTCATGGCGCGGCAGCTTCTCTGGCTGAAGCCCCCGGGGTTTTTGAAGTTTTTGGTTTACCGTTCGGGGGCAGTGACAACGTAGAGACCAGTTGTCTACGTCACATGCTTGTCTCTGGAGACTCTGGGGTTACATTCATGGATGATGCACAAGGCCCAATTGTTGTAGCATTGGAGATGCAAGCATGGAGCAGTCTCGGCGCTGGTTTTGGCTCTTGATGTCAGCTGAATTGAGGCCCGGAGCAGGCAACATGGACCCGGCAACTTACATTCAAGTTTCCTGTAAACGTGCACTTCGCCGAGCCCCTCTCATAAGCAAGACAGTCCAATCCACAACCGCTTCCGATCCCCACGGCTCAATCCCTACATTTAGAGCTAGTCGTAGGCCACGAGCTCTGGCTATCTTGGGGGGGTCTACTTGGATCAGAAGACCCACAGTGGGCATGAGAGGTGCCCTCTTCTCCTGTTATCACCATGACGCCAAATCCCCAGTGATCAGCTCTGAAAGCCTGGAACTGTAAACCCTTTGAGCCCTTGGTCCCTGCGCCTCCAAAGCGCCAAACCCAAGATCATCTCAGTGGCGTAGCCTGGCTAAGTGTTCCGTGCCCCAAAGCTTGGGCACCGCATCGCGGCACCTCATGGCTGTGGCAGCTGCTCGGCAAGCTCCAGGCCATTGTGAAGCAATTGCAATAGAAGAGCCTCAAAAATAACCAGTACCATGCCTTATAGGGATCTTTAGTACGAGTATACAGTATACTCTAACAGTTGCCTATTCAGCCCCCGATATAAGTGTCTGTTGATCGAGGAAGCTTCTTTTCTAAACTGCAGGGCAAAGCCCGAGGAAGCACAGTAGGAAATAACTCAGAGGGGCGCACACAACGATCTTTGGTGTTACTCCTGACAGATTCTGTAGTCTCTGTTCATCGGGCCAGGCCACTGCTCGATGGGTTGCTATCTGTCTTTGTTTCAGCTCTGGGCTCGAGACCTTCCAGCTGGTAGAGCTGTTAACTACAAACCCTCGAGGGACCGTGCTGATGGAAGGGCCACTCGGTGATTTGGCTTTGCGGGAGGTTCAGGTGGGCTCCTCTCTGGACCTGGTAGTCACACACGTCAAAGGACATGTCTTCAGGGGCATTTGGCATGGTGATCTTTACTCCTGCGACACATTGGAACCGGGGACGTGGACCTTGTATGGCTACATTCTTGAATCCATAGATCGCAACGTGGGTAAGCTCCGAGGAACCATCGACTCCCGAGCCTTCCCGAAGCCCGAATATACAGCAGATGCATTTCGCACCATGGTTGAGGTCTGTGCAGGCATTGGTGGTTTAGGCCTAGGCGCTCGCTTTGCCGGGACAGAGATTCTACTGCAAGTGGACAAGGCACCGATTGCCTATGAAACGCTCCGCCTGAATGGGGGCAACGCATTGCTCGGAGACATTGGTGCTCGTGATACGCAAGCGCGCATAGCGCAGATCTGCCAAGGCCGCGGGCACGTGCTTGCCGCAGGACTGCCATGCACTGGGTTCTCTTCTCAGGGGCTTCGGGATGGGGCTCTGCTTAGCGGGGATCTTGTCTTGACAAACGCTTTGCAGATTGCCTGGAGATGTCAAGTTGCCGGGGTGATCTTGGAATGCGGCACACAGATTCAGCAACACAAACCGGCTATGGACATGATTGGGGTGTTTGCGCAACGCATGCACTACCAGACACACCAAGTCAGCCTGGACTTGAGTGACCAGTGGGCATCCCGCCGGCCTCGCTGGTGGTGCATCTTGCTGCCGAATCAACTGCCGCCTTTGCACCTGCCTCCTTGGCCTATTGCCCAGGCAAAGCTTGTGATTGCTGATGTCATCGAGGAGTGGCCTCTCTGGCCTCTCACACAAGAAGAAGGCCTCGCTTGGACACCAGATGAGGAGAAGTTGTATGCCGACCCGGTGTACGGCAGCACCAACCGATACATCAATACTCAAGAGCAAGCCCCAGTTGCCCTTCATTGTTGGGGCTCGGAAATGCAGCCTTGCCCTTGCGGATGCAGGCCTTGCCGCTTCACAGATGCCGCCTTGCGGGCCCAGGGCCTTAAGGGTGTAGGGGTTCTTGCTGCTGGGCTTTCGGGTACTAGATTCCTTCACGCCAGTGAAGTAGGGTTTCTTAATTCCCTCCCGGCCACCTTCCTGCACCTCCCAGACCCCCGCGCTGCCTTGTGCTTGGCGGGCCAATTGACCGCCCCGTTGCAATCCTTGTGGATTTCGGCACACATACATGCATGGGCTGAATCGGCCTTCGGTCTGCCCGGCCTGACAGATCCTTGCAAGTTGCTCCAGGCTTTTAAGGATTCGCTGCTTGAGTCACGCAGAGACAGCTGGCTGATCCCATCGCTTCAGAACGCGGCTTGCTTGCGCTTCATCACTGACAGCGCTATGCTGGAAATGCAGGTGGCTGGCCCAACTCGGGTCAATAACCTGGTTCAAGCCGAAAAGGAGCTGCAAGGCCCTGGAGTCCTGGTCCTTGTGTTTGAAGGTGATCGAAGGCTCCCACCCTATGCCTTCCTACACCCGGCCCGACCCTCTGATTGCTATCACCTCGTGATTAGGCCGAAGTCTGCTGGCAAATCTGCCCCGCAGCAAACACTGAAGGCTCCGGAGACCACAGGCACTACCGATGTCACGATCTGGACGGGCCTTCTACGCCTCCAGGCTGCCAGTGCCCAACATTTCTTTGTTGTCCCTCCGACCATTGTCACAAATTGGCTCCGACTTGCTTGGTTGCACCAGGAAGCAGAAGGGAGCACACCCTTCACGTGGCCGTCGGGTTGCAAGGCAGTCCTGCTTCCTTTCCTGTGGGAAAAGCATTGGTCCCTCTTGGTTTTGCAGCGGGCCGATTCGGGTGAAGTCTCTGCGACCCTTCATGACGGGGTCCCTGGACACAGCTCTGCAGCAGCCCAGGGGCTGGCATCTTTGGTTTGTCGTTCTTGTGGCCTCCCCGAACCCATTGTCGAGGCCCCACCTTTGCCGGTGCAACACCAGCCGAACTCGTGCGGACCGATGATCTTGGCGTTCGCTGCACAGGTTATGCAGGCCTCCCAGCCATTTTCGGTGCTGCTTGAGGACGCCATCAACTTTTGCCGATTCGTGCCTCCACACCAATCGTCCATGCATGGCTACGGTGGGCTCTCTGAAGCCCAACAGCTTTCGCTTCGGACTTTGTTGCTTGAGCGTGGGGTGCCGGAGCCTTCGGTTACAGAGCGCATTCAGGCCGCCACTCAAAGAATCGGCGCCGGCTCCCTGGCTAAGTGTCTGCAGGCTGACAATCCTTGGCAGGCCTTGAAGGCCGCGGGCTCACAGCCCAATGCACTGTTTCGTTGGATCCGCCCTGAAGAGCTTCAGGCTCATGCTCAAGCGAAGGCGGCCCAACGATTCGGCACCGCGGTTGGAAACGCCAAGGAGCGCAAACAAAAACAGACCCGCTCTCAGAAGCCTGTGCTCAACGTTGACCCTCTTTCTCTGCAGCTTGCGGCTGGGTCCTTTGTCTCGGGGCAGAACTCGCCACTATCACAGCTGGCTTTCGACGAGGTGGTCTCCCAGGCCCAAGGGATTGCCTTTTGCACGGCGCAGCAGATGATGCCCTTCATCACGGCCTATAGGGTTCTTAGCGTCGATGCACTGGCCCTCGTCTCCACGGCCCCTTTGCCTACTGAGGTTTGCGCTGGTGCGCCTGTTAGCCAGATCAGGTTCCCTGCCGTTTTCTCTCCTACTCAGGAGGCCGTTCTCCTTAGCGGCTCCATGCTGCAGCTGGGAGACGAGCATGTCCAGCTTTCCTCCGCGGATGCCGACATGGGAGAAATCGACCAGCTGGACACTGTTACGGGCCGGGTGTCGCTGTTCAGGGATGAGGCTCAACTCGACTGGGAGGTCTTCATCAAAGCCCCGATCAGGTCTTTGCTCCAACATGTGCCAGGCCTCAATCTCTGTCGTGACAAGAACTGCAAGGGGGACTGCGCGGCATTCCACCCGGCGGTGGACGAACATGTTGAGCACATGCTTCTGGATGTTTGGGCACGGCAATTTGCCAAGTTGGACGGGGGTAAAGCTGACCCGGCCTCTGCACAGGTCTTCCAGTCCTTGATTCGTGTGCCAAGCTCTGCCAGCAAGCATCTGCAGCACATCAACGTGTCTGGTTTCTACTTTGAGCCGCGCGCCGCAACCGGCTTCGGGCCTCACCCTTCGTTTGCGGTTGTTTGGTTGCCAGGCAAGGACAAAGCCCAGGTCACACATTTGCTCCGGACTTGCGACAAAGCCATTGGCCTCGCCCGCCTTGGCTCCAAGTACGGGCTCCGTGTTCCTGATGAACACGAGCAAGCGGTTTTTCAGGAGCTTCGTCCGCAGCATACCTTTGTTAAGGTGAGGGTTCTTTCCAGATGGCGGCTGCATCCATTGCCTCATGGCATGCAGAGACATACCCTTGCCCAGCTTTTGGGCAAATGGAAGTGGGCGGCAAAGCCACTGCAGCCTTGCAAAGGCGACTCATCCGGCTGCGCTTGGGAAGTTGGGAGTGCAGAGGAACCCCCTGCCTCTATCATGCAGGCGGGCGACTCTTTCGTCCTTATCCACAAAACCAAGGATGTCGGGCCTCAGGCCAAACCGGATACTTTGTGCGCCTCAAACCGCACTCGACGACGCATTCTTTATGACGATCCTGATGTGCCCTCTTCATCCTCGGATCCCTGGGCTGGAGGGCAGGACCCCTGGAGTCTAGCCCGCCCGCCACCCGGTCTCCCAGCCCCTGCCACTTCTGCAGCGACAGGTTCTGCCACACCCTCAGCTGCAGTGAGCAAACTTTCCCAAGTTAAGACCGAGCTCCAGTCCAATCTGGCCACCCTGGTCCGCAAGGAGGTTCAAGCCGCCACATCCGCAGCTTCGATACCAGATCCTGTGTCTGATGAACGCATTCAGAAGCTTGAAGTCGGCTTGAAGGAGGTTCGCGTGCAGAACTCACGGTTCGAAGAGTGGTTTCAGAAAGTGGGCTCCGAAATGCAGCAGCAGGCTCAACAGGTGGCCGAGGTGCAGCAAATCGTTGCGTCACAGAAGGCCGAGCTGGGATCTCTGAGGTCCGATGTTTCCACATCCATCCTTCAAGCAGTGACTGCACTCCGCAACGATATGTCTGATCAGTTTGCCACTCAGACGGCCTCCCTTGAAGCCATGCTTTCCAAAAAGCAAAGATCAGAGTGACTAGGCCGACCCGGCTGCCTTCTTGGGTTCGGAGGCAGGCCGACCTGTTCCAGGCCTTCTTTCTTCTTCCGTCTCTTGCTTTGGGTCAGTTTGATTTGGGTGCCCACAGACGCACGCCAAATCGCCCCTTTTCGGCGTTATGGCGAGGCCTCCAATCCTGGACCCGAGCCCCTCATTTCCTTTGGCACTTCCAACCCCAGTGGCCTTCGTGGCAAAGAACAACATGTGGCCGACCTTGGCCCTGGTATCTGGCAGTTATCAGAAACCCAGCTTTCTGCAATCAGTTTGCCCAGCTCGTCTCGAGCCCTCAAAGCCCTCACCGCTGCTTTGCATCGGGATGTGCGCATTTTTGCCGGAGCTCCTGCTCCTTTGCGAACCGGCTCCTCTTTCGCTGGCTCGTGGACCGGGGTCCTCACTTTGAGCGACTACCCTTGCCGACCGGTGCAGCTGCAATGGCTGCATGACTCGTTCCACACTGGCAGGATCCAAGCTTTGCACCACTTTGTACACGACACGCCGATCCTGACTGCCAATGTTTATGGCTTCCCTTCCGGTAAAACTTATGTTGATGCTCGCGCCCGCACCGAGCGCTTGCTGGAAACATTGACGCATGAGCTGGTCCTTGGCCGCAAAGGCATTCGTATGATATCCGGGGATTTTAATCATTGGCACGCCCACCTTGACCAGGTTCAGATCTGGAAGCAGCAAGGCTGGATTGAAGCTCAAGAGCTGGCAGCTCTTCGATGGCAACAGGAGCCCGTCCCTACCTGCAAAGGCTCCACTCATCGGGATTTCATTTTCCTCAGTCCTGAGGCGGCAGCTCTGTGCGGCGAAGTCCGTGTCACCAACACATTTGCTGAGCATGCCACTGTAATCGCCGGGATTCGGTTGACTGGGGTCCACCGTGTACAATCCTGGCCTTTCCCAGCAGAAATCCCCTGGGCAGATGTAGATGTTCCCTCTTGGACTGAAGCTTGCGCGGCCCCTTCCATCCATGAGCCTGACTCCACTAGATGGCTTCAATCATTCGCCCGCCACTTTGAACAAAGTCTTGATGGGTTCGTTAAGGGTGTACCAGGCAGACGACTGCCACACCGATGCCACGGCCGAGCACAGCGCCTTACACCAAACCAGCATGTAATGGCACACCCTCCTCGGCCTGCTCGCCCTGGAGAAGAAGCTATGCATCATGACCTTTTGTCGTTGGAAGTTAAGCGATGGTACCAACAACTGCGCCGCATGCAATCCCTGGACCACTCTTTGCAAGCCGGCAGACAATCCCCTAGTGCTGTTGAACACCGCTTGGGTTTGTGGCGTTCAATTCTCACTGCCAAAGGCTTCCACCCCAGCTTTCCACAGTGGTGGCCCAGACGTCCGGTTCAGCTGGTTGGTTCCCCGCAGCACCTTCCTCATTGGCTCCCGTCCGCTGAAGTGTGCCGAAGGCTGTTTTTGGACTTCCGCGACAATTACAGAAAATTCGAAGCCTGGAACGTTCGGCAACGTCAGGCCATTCTGACCGAGCAGTACGCTCACAACCGCGATCTTCTGTTTCGCGACCTCCGTGACCCAAGGCCGGAACAAGTGGATACTCTTGAGTTGCGCAAAACTTATCATATCCTTGCGGTTGAGCCCTCCACCTGCAGTGTCCACCTTGATGCTGAGATTGATGAACGTGGCTGCAGCCAATGGCAGCTAGACGGTTGCACTGTTCAGGTGACAGAGATATCGGGGGACCTCTGTCGTATCCCCGACTGCCCCGCTTTGCATGCTGAGGCCGAGCTCGAACAAACCACTGTTCTCTCCTCGGCTGTCCATGTACAGAATGAATTTGAGAAACTTTGGTCTTCCTTTTGGAAGCGGTCTTTCGATCCTGCTACCACGGACTGGTCAAGGATCACGGCTTTCGCCCAAGCCTTTCTTCCGAAGTCCCGCCTGGAACTCCCACCCATCGACCTGGCACAGTGGCGCGCTGCACTGAAGCGCTTCAAGCCGCGAGCCGCGCGCGGTGCGGACGGCCTTGCTCGATTGGACTTGATCCATATGCCCGATTGCTACGCGCAAATTGTGCTCAATTTTCTTTCGGACATTGAATCAGGTGTGCGCCCTTGGCCTGCCCAATGGCTCATTGGCCTGGTCTGTTGCTTGAAGAAACCCAATGAGCGACAAGATACACAGGGCTACCGGCCCATCTGCCTACTAAGCTGTGCTTACCGCGCCTGGAGCGGGATCCGGGCCAGACAGGCCCTTCGTTGGCTCGCCGGTCTCCTCCCACCCACCGCCCTCGGCTTTATGCCGCAACGCGAAGCTTCTCAATTTTGGTGGCTTCTCGAAGCCCAGATTGAGCTGGCGTGCCAAAGCGATCTCCCACTCGCCGGCTACTGCACCGATGTTATCAAGGCCTTCAATGCACTCCCCAGGCAGCCAGTCTTTGACATTGCGGAGTGGATCGGCATGCCGACCAATCTCCTTTCACCATGGCAATGCTTCCTGTCAGGCCTTGAGCGGCGATTCATCATCCGCCGCGAAGTTGGGGAAGCGGTGACTTCCACGGTTGGATTCCCGGAAGGCTGCGCGTTGAGCACGGTAGGCATGAGCTTGGTTTGCCTTTGCTTTCATGCCTACATTGAGGCGTTCACCAGCCAAGCTGTCCCTCACTCTTATGTCGACAACCTTTGCTGCACTGCGCAGTCCGTTGGACAGCTGGCAGCCGGGATCAATGTTTCGCGAACCTTCCTGGACATGTTCTCCCTGTCAACAGATGAGGACAAGACCTATGTTTGGGCGGTGCGCCCTGACCTGCGCCAACAGCTCAAAGGCCTCGGCATTCGCATAGTTGACCACGCCCGTGAGCTTGGAGGCTATATCAGCTTTGGCCGTGCCACAAAAAACTCGGACTTGGTGCAGCGGTGCCATGCAATGGCCCCTTGGTTTGGCCGACTGAAAAGGTCCCCTTGCGCCTTTCGGGAAAAGTTATATGCGTTGCCGGCAAAGTTTTGGGCCTATGCCCTGCATGGTATCGCGGGTTGCCCATTGGCTGATGCCCATTTCGCTTCCCTACGTGCACAGGCCGTCCGCGCACTCGGTTGCAATACTGCCGGTTCGAGCTCCATGCTCCGCTTGTCAACCTGCGGCACAATGGAAGCCGATCCGGGCTTCTACCAACTTTGGTGTGCTTTGCGGGACCTTCGGCGCATGGCTGCTAAAAATGACCGGGTGCTGTCATTATGGCGTGCCTTCATGTCCGGCTTTCAGGGACAGTTGTTGCCCGGGCCCTTTTCCAAGCTACTGCAGGTTCTTGGCCAGATCGGTTGGCGCGTTGATACGCCTCCGTGCATCGTTGATCACGAAGGCTTCGAGCACAACCTTCTGTTGATGCCTTCGACCCTGCTTCGTAAGCTCAGTGAACAAGCCTGGCTCAACTACGTCGCCTCTCGACACAGGCATCGGTCAACTATGCATGATTTGCACGGCATAGACCTTTCACTTCTGGAAGCTGACACCGGCCGATTTAGTGCCCTGAATCAGGCTCGCTTGGCCGCTTTGCGCAGTGGCGCCTTCATGTTTGGAACCAGTCTCTCCAAGTTTGATGCAACTAATGATGGGCTGTGCCCCTCCTGTGGGATACCGGACACACCGGAGCATCGGGTTTGCCACTGCCCACGCTTTGCTGCCGCTCGCTGCCCATATTCTTGGGTCTGCGCAGAATGGCCTAATCTGCCAGAGTGTTTGCGAACTCACCTGCTGCCGCCGAGCAATCCGCATTTGCCCGCGCTCCATACCCAGCTGTCACAGCTCCCGGACCGCTCTGCTCAGTTCGCCAGCTCACGATGCACCGATGGCCCGCAGCATGTCTTTTGTGATGGTTCATGTCTACTTACGACCACACCCTCCTTCGCCCTTGCGGCGTGGGGCTGCGTAAATGCAACCACGGGAGACATACTGGCCTGCGGCTCAGTGCCTGGACTTGCTCAAACGGCCCAAAGAGCGGAACTCTGGGGCGCCATCGCCAGCCTCAAATGGGGACTCCGGATGGAAGCTTCGCTGACGCTGTGGACCGACTCCACAATGGTGGGAAAGGGCATTCGTCGCCTGCTGTGCGGACTGGATATGGGTGATTCCGAAAACCTTGACCTCTGGCAACTCCTGGCCGAGCTTGTCGCCGCGTTTCCCGCAGGCCAGTTGATAGTGCAGCATGTTCCTTCTCATCTGGACCCTGCCCGTGGAACCTCGCCCTTCGAGGACTGGCTCATCCAATGGAATGGCTACGCGGACACGGTTGCTGGTCTAACTAACCTCAATCGGTCGGCGGCTTTGCGACAGGCGCATGAACAAGCACTTGATTGGCATACGCGCATGCGAGAGGCACTCCAGGCATTGCGTGGTATCTACTTTGGCATCGCGGACATCACCTCTCTTCCAGGCCGAGTCAATACACTGGAGGTCGAATTGGAAGAGCCTGAGCTACCGCAACTGGTCTCGGAGGCGAGCCCTGGAGCCCCTTTTGCCGAGGAGCTCCCGGTTACTTGGCGACAAATCATCCAACAGGCCTGCCCGGAATTGCCACGGCCTTTTCTGGAGCAACTGGGCGACTTTCTGGTAGTTCAAAGCCAGGCGGCGGGGCCATGGAGGCGCCTTTCCTGGCTCGAGCTTGTCTTCATGATTCTGGAAGCCGGTGCCCCTTGTTTCCCGGTGCGAGCTTTGGACTCTGATCGGTGGCTGAGCCGTGCTGACGTTCCACTGGGTGCTCCGGCACTCACGGTAGCTGTACAGATGAGCCTCCTACGAAAGGCTCTGCGTAGGATCTTTGTTGCCCTTCGGAGGGTTGATCTTTTGGTGGATGGCATTTCTCTGGTTGAGTTCGGGGTCACTTTTCGGATTGGCGGTTTGTTGTTCCCTTCTGATCCCTCCCTCCTTCGGGCGGCTCACGAAAGGCTTTTTCAGTTTTGCATGGGCCGCAAGGTCTGTACAGTAGGTGACCTTGCCCGCTTGTGCTGACGGACATCGGACTCTCGCTCGCGGTTCTGCCTTGCCGAGCCCGGGCGTGCAAGCTGTGTGTGCTATCTGTCTTTGTTTCTCTGCGTTAGGTAGTCACCGCACCAGCAGCATGCGGGGGTGAACATGGAATCCCTTGATAAACCAAACAAACAACCGTTTCTGCATGCAAACCTCAATGGACAGAGTATAGACAGTCCTAGCCCTAAACCCTAAACCCTAAAACCCTAAACCCTGTGTGTATGGACCGCCGGCTTTGCTAGGTGCCCCGAAGCCACGGCCGCAGAGCAACGAAGCGGAGGAACTCCTGCGGCAGCCCGGGCTGCAATGGTTTTACCCGGTTTTCTGGTGCTTTCATGAGGGTTTCCAAAAATAGGGCACCCTAATATAGTACCCTAAATCATAGGTTCCTTATTATAAGGACCCCAAAATAAGGTACCCTAATTTTCGGAAAGTCCTTCATGGGATTGTACAAGGGCTCTTGCAGGCTTCTTGTTAAGGGGGTCCTTGTCATTAGGATCGCACTCGTACTATCTGTTTTGTCGAGGGCCTAGGGTCTTTTGCGACCCGTTTCAGCCATGATCTCCCAAAGTCTTCTTCAAGGATTGGGTTTTGCATTTGGGATAGTCGATCGTTCCCTGATGAGCAGTTTCGGTGTGAAGATGTGGGCCAATGTGAATTTGAATGAGTCCCCTGAGCCTGTACGTGTCGAAGTCATAGAGCCTTAGCCCTTGTTATGTAGTTATAGCCCTAAACACTTTACACCCGACAGCTCTGAACACTTCTACCCTGAAGCCAGCAACACTTACCCTCTACGGAACAAAACCCCTCCTGCATCCATTGGCCCTGAGGCCTTAATGCCCTGAAGCCCGGAAGTACACCCTACATCGGCTTAATCCCTGAAGCCAAGTCGAACCCTGTGTCACCCGACCTTCAACCGTGGATCCTCGCCTGGCATGTCCGAGTTGTGAGAGCGTAAACCCTAAGCCGTAGGAAAAAACCCTCAACCGAAAGCCCTAAAATGAGAGGCGAAACCCGAGCAGAAGCGTCCGAGTTCCTGTGTTCTTGATTCGAGGCTGGGATCTGCACCGAAATTCCCGGAGGCCATGTGGTCCGCAGTAGAGGTATGTCGGGCCTGGCAAAGGGTAGTCGGGGTCGATATACCGGGATTTGGGGTTTAGGGAGTTTAGGGCTTAGGGTTCTGGGGGCACGGCGTTCCCGAGGTTGTGCTCATGGGGCTTTAGGTTGTGACGGAGTCGGCAGTGAGCTCCAAGGTTAGAGGCGGCTCCTGCAGTGTGTGCAGTCCTTTAGGGACTCGCTGCGCGAGAGATTTATGCGAATCGCTGCTATTGCGTGAACTCGTAGCCGAGTTGCCCATTCGTTTGGATACTGTTTTTTCCGCATCATTGTGCCCCTGTTTCCAGTTGTAGTTTAAGCTTAATTAGCCATGCCAAGCTTGCGAGTACATAGCTCAAAGATCGCTGCAGAGGAGGAGGGAGGAGGAGGAGGAGTGGAGGCGGAAGAGGAGGAGGAGGTTGTTGTAGCAACAGTTATCGGCCGTCGTCGTCGTCGTCGTCGTCGTCATACGAGGGTGAACAGACATAACGATAGTGATGGCAATATGCAATGAATACATTCTTAGTGACAACAACGTAACCATGATATAATCTGGTAATGACACCCAGACTCTCCAGCATCAGACGTTTAAGGCAGCAACTGTACTGCGATTGTTGTATTATTATGGTGACGATAAAGGGGCTGGTGATGGTGATGATTTCACTGCCTTCTCCCCGCACGGGCGCTTTTTGGCTGGATTTGAGTGAGTTACTGTGATGGTGGCGATGACTGATGACGACAATGGCCACGACGGGGATGCTGATGACGATGGTGCGGCACCAGATGATGCCGCTGCTGTTTGCGATGATGTCGATGACAGCGGCGATGACGGAAGCAACCTGGTTGCAAACAAATCTGCTACCATATTCTCTTCGAAAATTACAGTATCTAGACACCGCCGCCACTTTTGCCACACCGTAAGACCGTGATCGGAGAGGTTGTGGAAGTCCTGGGACCCGTCCTGGATGAGTGGGCGACGCAGCCGCAGCTGGCCACCGCCACCTTGGGAAGCCTGGGCAAGGAAGCTGCAGGGGTCGGGTGCTGTAGGTATGCTTTGCTGGTTCTGCGATTCGGAACCCTGAGTCAGCCTGAGTCTACAGTCTAATGCTCTCAGACCATGTGAGTCGAAACACGATACCGACGAGCAGTTGCGGGAAGGTATGGGTACAGGTCAGTGGCATTCGGAGGAGCCGGAGGCTTACAGGGATCGGGTCTAGGGTAAGGTAGGTTGGCTGGTTTCGTCGTTCACTGGCCGCTTTGGAAGAGCTTCCTTGGCCGAGACCGCAAAGATCCTGTTTCCAACCGGCTGCTGAACTTTCTGCTAAGCTTAAACATCGGGTAAACTGAAAGCACCTCAGTGTCGCACGTTCCACAGCAATCTTTCTGGCTTCGATGGCTGCAATGCAAGTGCTCAGTTGTCAGCCCGGTCTGAAATTACTTTGGCCCTGCATTCCCTCTTGCAAGGCCTTGTTGCACCTCGTCGGCCTCACCTCATCCTCTCCGTAGTCCCACAAAGCTACAGCCGAACCCCAACATTCATGGAGGATCTCGGTCCAAAAACTCTTGGCCTCAGATCCCCAAAGCCCACAAACCCTCGTGAAGCTCAAGTCCAAGTCTCTGAGCGTCCTGTGTGGCGAGGCGCGGCGCAGCTTCACTGCCCAGACGGTGTTGCAGGTTGCCCCGGCTGTTTGCAGGTTTGGGGTTTGGGGCTCGGAGTTTTGGGTTAAGAGTTGTGGTGACCCGAACTTATGTTTGCTTCAATTGTTGATCCGTTCCCTGATCCTCAGGTTTGTGTTTGCACCTCTTGGCTGCAATTTGGGCGTTGCTGTTTTCCTTTGGCTGGAGATGAGTCGGCATGAGGCATGAGGCAAGAGTTGCGAAACAGATTCCGGGACCATTGCTGTTCATCAAAACGGCCAACTTCAAGGCCTTGGGCATTAGCTTACTGCAGTAGGTGAGAAGAGCGATGGACCCCTCATCTACTCGAACCCATCGTCTTCGTGCTGACTTTTGTGTGAGGAGACCGTGAAACTCAAATCGGGTTCCAAGAAGGCCCTGCTGGAAAGTCTGTGCTGCTGGTCCACACGTCGGAGCCCAATGACGTCATGGTGAATGTGGCGTAGCGAGATGTAGATAGTCGACATCATATGAAAACCCTACCTTCGGACACGAACGAAGTGAAACCTGAGATCTTGCAAGCCCAATCTTGGTGAGAGTCGCAACCCCTGAGTTCTCAAACCCGAGCCGGTGCAAAAGGTTATGGAGCTAGCGTCTCTGGAGCCCAATGTCTTCCACTACAGCGCCGGCATCGTCGTGCCTTGGGTGTCGCATAGAAACCGCGGCAACCACGGCCCCTACTGCTGCTATACTACTGCTTTTACCACCGCCGCCACCACCGTGCAGCCGACGCCGCCGCCGCCGCCACCATCACCGCCACCGCCACCGCCACCACCGCCATCGCCACCGCCACCCCCACCGCCACCGCCACCGCCACCCCCACCACCACCACCACCACCACCACCACCACCACCACAATCACCAGAACACTACCACTGCTACCTGCGGCGGGGGCAGCAGCAGCAGGAGCAGCAGGAG
>CAJNDV010025558.1:94773-120678 GCA_905221635.1 Symbiodinium sp. CCMP2456 | reverse complement strand
CCCTAAACCCTAAACCCTATGTAGGAGGCAAAAAACCCTAAACCCTAAACCCCCCCACCCCCCCCGAAAGATTTGAAGCTTTCCGAGCCTTGGCTGCACACGCGCTAGCCCGAAGTGGCCTATGCTTCTGCCAGAAGCCTGCAAGTTAATAGTTCCATACATCTTGAGTATATTTTATGGCCAGAATATGTTAGTATTATATAATATACTATAGTACGCTCTTTTACATAAGTAGTGCAGTGAAGTCCACCATATGGAACATAGCACCTTTCAGTGCCTGGAAGCCATGGACAGGCCTCCGTAAGCCGGCGCTTGGGCACTTCGTTGCAGACTGAGAATGCTTCTAGGAGGGGGCTCCCGGCCTGGGTTTCAAGTGTTCAGAGAGACCTCGTTTAAAATCGAGCTTTCAGGGTTTAGAGTTTCAAGACGTTGGAGTCTATGGCTTTGAGGCTTCCGAATGATCACTCCGTCGAGCTTAGATGAACTTCGATGGCCTAGAATAATTGAGCTTTTCGGTTTGTTAGTTCAACTATGAAATATGCACGTAATGTACTGTGCCTAGATGCGAGTGCTGAAACTCCCACACGCAGCAAAAGAGAAGTGGCTCAGCAGCGGGTTTTCGGTGTAATTAGCCTAAACGGTAAAGGGTTCAGGGTTTGGGGATTCAGGTCCTAGGTAATACGAGTCCTGGTCATGTAAGGGTCATCCTCCAAGAGACTCTGCCAGGAGACTCTGCAGCGAGCCGGCGATCTGAGTTTCACGCCTCCGTTTGGCGATATCGGCTTCAGTGTTGCACCCATGCACCCTGACTTGCGTGTCAGGGATTGTGAGTTTGAGTTTCGAGGGAAGTGCAGGGGATCTATGATTTCAGGGTGCCATGCACAAGACGCCAGCACGACCTCTTCGCTGAAAATTTGCTTGCGAGCTTTCGCTTGCCTGCAGCCTTCAGCGCCATTCAGGTGGATGTCAGCTTCGGATCTTCCCAGGATTAGGAGCAAGCTAACAGCATCCCAGGTAGTCGTACTGTGGCATCCATGGAGTTTTGCAAGGGGCGAAGCATTTCGGTGGTTTGTTTCTTCTGAATCCGTTGATCCCCGTGGCTGCTGAAGGCGAAATTTCTCACACAGAGTTTCTCTTTCTTTTTCAAAGCATTCTCTCAGCCCTTAGCCCTCTTGAAAATACATAGAAACCCTGGGAGTGCTTTTCAAGTGCATGAGAAACCTGTTTGGTTCACGCTGCCCGAGCCGGAGCCCCATTCCGCAACCTCCTAATGGAGGTGCCTCCTAGCTGTGGGGAGGAGGCAAAGGCTGCAGATGCAACGTTTAGATGTGACTCCACTTGTTCTTCCGGCCTGTCCATAGGTTGTGCTGCCAAGGCACAGCGTCTAGCAGGATTGACCAGGCTTGCTGCGGGCAACTATCGCTTGCCAGAGGCTGGAAGCCTCGCATGCGCAGCGGAGAAAAAGAAGGTATTTGGGTCTTGTTTCGGACGTTGGTGATCGATCGGCGAATTGTGCTCGTACGCAACAGCTCCGTTACGGTAAGCCAGATGAATCAGCCAACACAAAATAGTGGCGACCGCAGCCCTGTCCACACCAGGCACAGGGAAGAAAAGGGGCGGGTGGCTCAGAGTGGTGTCTCGTGCCTCTGTGAGATGTCAGCTACACACTTTCCCTTGGTTTTTGGAGGTTTTGCTTTAATTGCCGGGAGCCCCTAGCCTGCATAGTTGTCAAAGGCCCTTGCACACGGAAGCAACCCCTGAGATACACACAACCAGAGAACTGTGAAACTGATAAATCCCGGAGTAAGCAACTGGCACATGTTTTGACGGTCAGACATGAGCACCACACAAACAGACGCACGCACATATCTACATATATATATATATACACACACACACACATATATATATATATATGTAAACATGCGCAGGTATGTATACACATTTTATGCACGCACCTACACGTTTCATCGATTTGCACGATGAAACCTTGAGTCTGTGCTAGCTCCGCGGTGTACTATGTGTCGCTGAAGGCTGAAGGCCAATCACTAAACTCTGCGTCTCGAGCACCTCGAACGTTGAGCGTTGCATGAAAAGTATACGACAGGTCTGAATACTTTGTTATAAACCCTTAAACCTTAACTCCTAAACCCTAAACCCTAAACCCAAATCGTCAACCCTCAACCCGATCCCCCGATTCTACCGAGTTGCCGTGCTTCAAGCTGAAGGATGCTCCTGGCCCCAGAGTGGATTTGAATCTGGGGTCGACTAGTTTAGGGTTTAGGGTTTAGGGTTAGTTACTGTAGTAGGGTAGGCTTTCTATGAGAATATTGCCAAGGTAGAATAGGCCTTCTATGAGAATATGTTCCTATGAAAGCTTTCCTACCATGGGGAATACAAGGTGTACCATAAGCGGTATTATAAGGGTTTGCTTTAGCGGCCTCTTTCGTTCGAAGAGGGTGTGGGGTATGGTATGGTGTGGTATGGTATGGTATGGTATAGTGCAGCGTAGTATAGGCACAGTTTATTCAGCTCTTCATAATATGTCCATAGTATATAAGCAACCTTCGTCCCCCTGCCCTTCTCTCAGAGCTTTGGCTTGTGTAGGGGACATTATTCATTGAACATGTAAGCAACCTTGGGGCCTTGAGGAGGCGTGTTGGTAAGCATTTAGGCCCTCATGTCCGTCGTGTCAGTCTTCGGAGCTTCGGCGCAGGACGTGCTAGTGTTGAAAGCGCGATAGGTTTGGAAGTAATGTAGGGGCCTGAATAGTTAGAATAGGGTTTGGTGGTATTTTCTACTACAATTATAATCAGGAACCCCTAAAACCCTATTCTAATTATTAAGGTCCTTACAGTATGTGTGGTAAAGCCTAAGCGCTGGACGCTAAGCACAAACGACTCGGAGGGGTGAGTTCTGGGCTTCAGAAGAGTGCGACTTTCTGACTCGGTCGCCCTTTGCAAGAGGCCCCGGCGGATGGTATGGGTGGACCTCGGGTTTAGAGTTTGAGGCTTTCGGTTTGGGTTTTGGGGGCCTTCATATCGGCCCGAAGGCCCCGAGTGCTGGGCTTCGCATGACTTGTTTTGTTCAGTGGCACATGCGCTACACGGCAGCTTATTCTTCCTATTTTGCTTTAAGGGGTTTTTTTATCCAAATACAATTCGAGAACTTAGTCAGGACTTGTGTTTGGAAGGCATTTGTTTCTTGTGCCCGAACCATGCGCATCGAGAGCGTTGAAGGTGTGTGCCGTTCCAAAGGTCTTGCTGCTGTTCTTCGGGCTTCATAGCCGAGAGATCACAGACTTGCTTTGCAAGCAGGCCGGAGAGTCAGCCCGTCAGCCTCGGCATGCTGCCTTTCATCCTTGGTATCTACTACTGTAAAATATGCTGGGCATGCATAGAAACATCATGACACATGTTGTGAACGGGATAGAGTGAGGCCTTCGGTCTGAATTGCGGAGAACAGGATTCCAGACCTTGGATCATGCGCATGTTTGCAGCGAAAGAGGTCACGGATCCATGTCGGGCTGTTTGCAGGTCATGGAAGCACACCCGGATCCGCCTTGGGCTCATTTACCTTCCGTTCGCAGTGTCAGGACACCAGGCTTCAGTCGTGTCACGGCAGGGCTAAGCCGCTAAGCCGAAAAAGCTCTGCGCTGCTTGCAGGAAAGGCTTGTCAGATTGGCATGCATCATAGCAAGCAAGCAGTGCGCATGTATCCCCCTACGGTCTCAAGAAAATATATTTTCCACGCACTATACTGATATTTAACTGGTCCCCCTGTAGTAGTGCTTAGTCTCCTTACGATATGCCCCGGTGCCGAGGCAATATCTCATGCCGCTCAGTGAAGTGCTTCTCTGGGCACGCCGGGCTCTCACATGTGGCCACTTCTCAACTTTTTTTCTCTTTGGGACCAAAAACTTTGGGTTTTAGCGTGTTCGCTTTCGGGTCCAGGGTTTAGAGTTTTCGATTGTACAGTTTTACTAATTCTTTGCATTGTGGAAGTCAGTGTTCAGGCGATTCCACAAGTCCTGATGCAAAAAGAGTTTTCGCTTTACGCTTTCGGGCAGAACCTCAAATCTGAGCCGCACACAAAGAGGGCTTGCTGCCAATGCAGGCAATTCCCCGACACGAAAGACCGACGAGCATTGCCTCGCCGTCGCAGTGTAAGCGTCGAAACCCTGCGTCATGACACATCCCCCTCTTTCAGCCAATAAAGCACATCAGACAAATGGCAGCTAGCAACACCAGTCACAGCAGCAGCAGCAGCAGCAGAAACTTCAACACCCGCCTGCAATTCCGAACAAAGTCTCGCAAATCCTCGGTTGAAGGCCTCATAGCTCCAAGCCCTTCACATCAAAATATATATCCAAAGCACGAGCTCTTGCATGGCCGAGGCCGAAGGCGTGACGCAGAGTTCAAGGCCCGTGCTTTGGGTTGAGGTTGGCGCTGCGAGCCATTTCGGTCTTCCAGAAGATTTTTGGATGTCTTACAACAGGTGGCGTGAAAGGTTTTCAAAAGCTTGTTGACTTCCTGATGGGCAGCTGGAAGGACGGGTGATAAAAAGAAGCGTGTCGAATGGTAGCTGTGCTCCTGCCGAATTTCGGACACGTATGGAACATGTCCAAGTATGGTGTGACCAGATGAGCTGTGCCTTCGAATGTGTGTATGGCAATTACAGACAGGGCCTTTGGCGAAAATCAGCTCCGCCAGTTGTTCCAGCAGCAGTATGAGAAGTTCGACACCAACCGAAGCGGTCGCCTCCGCCTCTGTGTTCGGAGTTGACGGCGCAAGGACGACATTAAGCGCTTAATGTAAGGCTCGACCTGTTGCTAGCACTTTCACCATCGATTTTCTTAGGATTTTGATGCCGGCTGAGTCAGAGCCAGTCTCCAGGCAACGGGGTTTCACAATTCCTTTCGAGCAGTTTCTGTGCGAGAAGGAGTTAAGGCTTGTGAACCGCCCATGTCTTGAAAACATGGCATGACTCCGTCTTCTCTACCGACACACAACCTCGCCAAACTTGCGCCCAGTTATTGAGTTCGCTGAGCTCACGAAGCTTGTTGGATGCTTTGCTGCACTGGTGCAGGCTCTGGCTTTGAGGTTTCGGTTCACGGATCATATCTTTGGAAACTGCTGTTGTCTATGCCGCACAGGACACAGGGCATACGCGCACGGTTTCGATTTTTGGAGCTCCCGATCGACACAAAACGCCCTCACGGTTGAGTCTATTGCTAGCCCGGACCTGAAGCCCTTAAGCTTACACCCGCAGGCTTATTTGAACCCAAAGCCCCGAGCCCGGACCCCAAAACCCTGAGCCCTCTGCGAGAGAGTCGAAGCCGCGTGGCCTCCAAGGACAGCTTGGCTTCACCGTCAGCCAGGCTCGGCCTAAGGTGTGTAGGATTTAGGGTTTTAGGCGGCGGGCAAATCGGTACCTTAATCAATTTTGATTCCCGGGACCTGCTTGAGCTGCCTGGGGTTAGTCCGGGGTTTAGCTGTAGACTTCAAGCATCACGAAAAAGGCTGAACGTTCTCCGAAAAAGTCCCGAGAGGACCGGGATTTGAGATGAGTCGAAGTCTGAACTGAATGCGGCAAAGAGATGTTGGCAACATCTGCTGTGAGCTGATGTTGAGCGTGGGTCGGACGAACAACTTATATGTCCCACACCAAGTGTTGGCATGTGAAGCAGCAAAGTCCACGCTAAGAAATGGCGCAGCAAATGCTGTTCTCCTCGTATTTCGTTCGGTTCTGCGGCCGGCTATCCATTGGCACATCTCTCATTGCAAGGGCGTTGAATTTCTGTCTAAACCCACCTGTTGTTGATATCATGGCATATTGCCAAGGCGGCCGTACAGGAGCTGCTGCACGAAAGTGAGGACACCCTCTTCGGCGTTGGCCGCAAGGACCTGGGTTTGGAAGGCAAAGGCGTCCGAGACCTCCATGCCTTTGGTTCGCTATACAGATCTAGTTGAGTCGATGCTTCTCGAAGACCCAGGCCCGACTCTTGACAAGAGCCCAAACCCCCGAACCCGAAGACCGCAGAAATTCGTATCGAAGGATGGCAAGTTGGATTTCGATGAGTTCGTCCGGAGCTCTCCAAGTTGGAGTTCGGGCATCAGGGGTCCAGCTAGAGGGTTTGCAGGTTCGATGTTTGGATTCGGGCCGAGGGACGTAAGTGTTGGGGGTTCTGCCGGGTTTCAGATGACCCTCAGAGCACTTGAGTTGCTGGAGCTGTTGAAACAAACTGTCGACTTCGGCACTTTCCTGCTCTGCAAAACCCATCGGACCCCAGAGGCCCTGACGATTATCCCGGGGCGCATGGGGGTGTTCAGAGAGTTTTTCGTTCCGTGTCTGGGGCGATGGATAGGAGCCTCTCCGTGGCCATTTCATCTCGAGCCTGCTAGGGGTTGCCCAAGCCGTGTGCCTCGAACGAGGCCTTGAAATCGGCCTTCGTGAAGTTCGTTCCGTCGTCGGAAGCCTTGGTTATCGTCTGCCATACCTCCCTCTGACCGGTGAGGACGAGAAAGGACCTGCCGTTGCACCACTCTAGAGCCCAGCGTCTTGTCTTCTGTGGCCGAAAATGAGGGCTTACAGCAAGATGAGCCCCAATAACACCAAACAGGATTTTGAAGCAATGCCCCCCCCCCCAATGTCAAGAAACCCGGCGAGGTCTCATGGCAGACAAGCGGAAGAAGCTCTTCTACCCTGCGGGACCGCTCACAGCGCGACACACCAAGAAGCAGGACTATGACGGGCTTCAGATGTGGCAGGCAGGCTATGACATGAGTAGGCTGAATAGAGGTCGTTTTCTGAGTTCATGGTTGGGGTGGTTTCATGCTAGATGGTGTTTGTCAAGCAGCTGGGGTATCTTTGGCGATGCCGTAGCTCGACGCCATTCTGACGTTTTTGCTGCTGCTTACTAACACTAACACCATTACAAAAGGAAGCTCTTCGCAGAGCTCTCGGCGAAAAGCTGGACATGTAGGCGAGCGTAGGAGCGTCTCGTGGTTTCAGCACAACGACTACATGATTGCCTTCTACTGCAGACACCGTGACACTCCGCCGTTCCTACACAGCATAAGCAACTACTCGACTTATTTCAGCATGCATGGCCCCGGTATCGTTGTGAAATTACGGTTCTGAGTTTCTGTTGACCTTCTCGGCTCAAGTGGGCCACTGTCTAAGACAGTGTGCCAGACTTGCCGCAATGACTCAACAGAAGCTGGAAGCCTGTATTGGTGCCCCTATCGATGACAAGGGTGTTTCAGCAGGGACGTCTTTAGACTCAGACACTGTGCTTGAATCAGACGTCTATGCGGAGATGGAGCGGGCCAGAATCTATCAGGAACGGGTCGTTGCCCATGTCATCGACCTCAAGCCCACGGGACCCGATATGATTCGGGGCATACCACTCTGCAAGGTCCTGCATCTGTTACCATGGCTCTGGGTCAGAGGATACAGTTGCAGTTCCTGGTATGCACTGAGCCATGTTGTCAAAGAACTTGACGAGTTCTGGTCCCACAGCTGGCAGGCAGCAGCATGGCAAAAGTATCTGAATGTACTGCTTCTGGGCAACGGCCTCGCAGCGCTTTTGGTCAGCAACCTCGCTGCCATCTTGGCCTACGCTCTGGTCATGGTCAACATACTGCCTGGTGCGGGGCCAGATGGGAGCAAATGGTGCTCTTGCGCTGGGATTTTGACCTACTATGTAATTCTTCTTTGCTACCGGCATTGGAAGATGGTTTTCTTGGACATTGCATGTATCAACCAGCAAGACAGCGAGCTCAAGATCGGAGGGGTTCTGAGCATGGGTGCCATCCTAAAGGGCTCCAAGCGCTTGCTCGTGTTGTGGGACCCAACGTACGCATGAAACCGAAGATGGGATCAGCTAGGAGCGGTGTTGACGTGGTGGGTATGCGGGCTACCCATCACTTGCGCACTGACCTTCCGCATGTCCTACCTGCTCAGAAGCCGGTATCCGTGTTTCTTGGATATCCCGATCTCGGCAGCAGTTGTGATTTCTGCAACGTTGCCGATCCTTGCGGTTTCTCTGGCAAACGAGCAAGTCAGAAACTTGTGCCGCGACCTGCGCTGGGACGTGCCGGATGCCACCTTCGGGGTTGTGTCGGTTGTCTTGACGCTTTTGATATCCAGCTGCATGCCTCCAGTCAGACGATGATCGTGACATGAGGTCT
Source organism: Symbiodinium sp. CCMP2456 (assembly GCA_905221635.1). Classification (NCBI taxonomy): domain Eukaryota; class Dinophyceae; order Suessiales; family Symbiodiniaceae; genus Symbiodinium; species Symbiodinium sp. CCMP2456. Next base: position 112,483 of record CAJNDV010025558.1, on the reverse strand, counting down.
TTGCTGGTACGAGTTACGCGCCACATAAAAAGAGTTCAATATTATATATATATATATATATATCAGATGGATCTTGGTTAGTGTTACATTTCGCTGCTTGCTGGGCTGTCGAGATAGCTCGCGAGTCTTGTATCATACTTCTACATACTGCCCAGCCCGTCGGGGTGATGTCTAGCTGGATGCTGTGAAACCGAAAGCCGAAGCCTAAACCTCAAACCTCAGACATAGAAGCCCACGCCATCAGAGGAGTGGCTGCGATATCACTAAGTTGTGCTGTGACTCGTGTTATTCTCATCGTCATCATCATGAGTATGACCGCAGCTGTTGGAAACCCCGGCCCTAAACCCGAAGCAAAAAACGCCAACACACCTGCCCCAAGAGAGTAGAGGGATGCCTGTCTGCAGACGGAAAAGGTGTTAAAACACCCTTGCCCCACCAGATTTTCACAGGAGTGGCTGGTTCCGGAGAGCGAGTCGGTTTGGTCGAAGAGCGGCCCCCCAACAAGCGAAGCCCGGAAACTTTGATGAACTGACAGTTTGGGGGTCTAGAAGTTAGGGTCGGGGATCGGGCTTGCTAGGAAATTCCGAGTTTGGAGTTAGGTTTGATTGGTTTGGGGCCAGGTTTGGGAGTTTACGGTTTGGGCTGACGAGCTTTATGATTGCAACCATTATCCGATGCGGATCAGGCAGTGTCGACCTTCCACGAAAGGATTTCAACATCCGTGGGTAGTTCTTTTCATGTAAACCCATGAGTCGACTCGAGGCCATGACTTTTAACTGCTTCATGTAGGGGCCGTAATAATTAGAATAGGGTTTTTGGGTCCATTTACTATATTCATAATACGGAGCCCCCAAATAAGATTGGTAAGTATTTCGCCCCCTATATTAAGAGAACCCAGTTCTCGGGTGCTTGGTTTCAAGACGCGCATGGAGGTTTAACCGGCGGACCAGGTTAGCAGGCCAAGGCTACCACAAGAGGGTTGTTCCAGGATTCCTGGTGCAGCTAATATAGGGGCCTTAATAAATTTCTTATTGTAATTATAGTATAATATACCCCCAAACCCTATTCTAATTATTAAGGCCCCTACATCACAGAGATGGCAGTCGCCCTGGGCCTAAACCCTAAACCCTAAAGCCTAAACCCAAAACCCTAAAGCCTAAACCCTAAACCCTAAAGCCTAAACCCCAAACCCTAAAGCCTGAACCCTAAACCTTAAAGCCTGAAACCTGATCCGAGGAAGCTGAAGAGTGAGGTCGCGTTGCCCTTGGTGAATCTGAGCCTCGGAGGGGACGCAGATGGGAGTTTCCGAAACCAAGGGGTACCGTATTTTGGGGGTCCTTATAATAAGGATCCTACTATTTGGGGTAGTATATTTGGGTCAGGGTTTCCACGTAGGGGCTATGCTTTCCTTTCCGCCAGACGTGAAATTTCACGGCCCGTTGAACCTGTGAATCTTGAAACCTTCTACACAGCAAAATGTGGGCACCGAGGCACTCTGCTCCGACGTTCGGGGTTCTTGTATTTCTGAGTGTCGCCTTCTTGGGTGTCTGACGGCGCCTTTCAGGAATGATCCAGCGCGCAAAGCAGGGAAGGCATGCGTGGAGATGCGGCGAGACCTGTGCCTTGGAGAAAGCCCCGCATAGACTTATGGGTAGAGGAGGCTCGTTGGGATCCGATATCTTCTGAAGTCGGTACTTAGAGCTCGTGCTGACTCGATTCAGCTGGAAGTATAGGAGCTGTTCACTGCAAGAACCGTAGGCACGAAGCTGCAAATCTCCAGAACTTTCCACCCCTCCGCCCTAAACGAACTCCAAGCTGAGTTTCTGCGTAGTTGCAATGTGCTTCCCGATATTCTGATGGCTCTTCATACGAAATTTGCATATCATATGCCTGCAAGCCCTCAACAGGATTCTCTAACATCCCGAGGCCTTGTGACAAATATGTAGCCGCTGCCTCTAAGGAACACTTTGGTTCGGCAGAGAGGTGGCCGCACCCCTGCTGGTCTCATCCTGCAGCCGGACTTCGAGAAAGACCCTCAGGTCATGCTGCAAATAGAGGGGCCTTAATAATTAGAATAGGGTTTTGGGACCCATTATACCATATTTACAGTAAGGAAGCCCCAAAATAATATTGGTAGTTATTTAGGCCCCTATATTACTCTTCTTTCTCTTCTATTTCTAACGCCCAATGATTGGCATTATGATTTCTATTCTTGTGCTTCTATGATTGTTGTTAGCACAAGTACTGTGATAGTTCAATGTTTACGGTTGACCATCAGACACTGATGACTACTCGATGAAACTTGAGTTTGGAGCTTCGGGAGTTGAGGTTTGCAATGGTTTCGTTAAGGGCCTCATTGCAGGATTGACGCCTCATTCCAGTAGCGGTCTATAGCGGTCTAGGCTCGTGACTCTTGACCCTGAACAGTCTCTTGGGTTCTGAGAGGGCTTTGAGACTGTCTGGATGTTTGGAGGTCTGAAGCCGTGCCGCATTTTTTACTTGCTGTGAACTTCGTTTCTATGCCGACACTGCAAGCATTCAAACTTTGCTGAACCTTGCAGGTTGAGCAGAAACCGCCGGACGAGTACCTCGTAGCTCGCTATGAGAAGGCAGCCCTGTTCCGTGCAGAGTTTGCCATGTTTCATGCAAGTCAGCATGGCAACAGGCTTCCACAATCAGCTCCAAGGTGAGACCAACTCTTCCCGAAGCACAATAAATAAGGCGCGAGGCAGCATTTTCACTTATGCAGCTAGTTGTGCATCTTCAACATGGTCCACACGATGTCACATACCATGTAGTATACGAGAGTTTGCAGAGCCTCGGAAAGCGCGCAGAGTCAGCATGCTATGTAAACATTTACGGTTTGGGTATGGTTTCCATTTTAGGGAACTCGGAACGGAGGTAGGATTCCGACCACGTTACATCAGGAATTCTGAAGGTAAGTAGGCCCGTCTCTGTTCCAAATGCTGCCGACATGCTGGTTATTATGCCATATACCACATTCAGTAGATCTTTGTGCCAGCAAAGCTACCCCTGCTGGAGACTCGTATTTTCGAGGAGAAATCGCTCATGACAGTCAGGTTGGCAGCTGGTGGTCACTAAACGAAGTCCTTATGGAGTGCCCGGCAGATGGCAGCCATGAAACGTAGAGGCTGAATCCGGCGAGACAGATTGTTGGGAGCATGGTGACCTGCGCAGCTGATTAGTTGAAATCTGAAGGATCCTGACCAGACCCCCGAACATTGCTCACGTAGCAGGGGCATGTGCGCATTATTGTCGAGCCAGTACCACCACCAAGGTCTGTTGGGACATTTCAAAGATGCCTCTAGAGCCTAAACAAGTACTGATCAATGGTAAGTAGAGTGAAGTAGAGGTTGTGTTGGTCGTGAGCACGCTAGCAGCAACGGAAACGAATGCAATGCCGCGTCTATTCGAATTCAGGGATGTGCTCTCTCGACTTCTTTTCGCGGCCTCGTTGGCGGCGCCACTGCAAACCAGGCACCTCGCTGAAATCTTCTGAACCCTGCGTGCAGGAGGGTTCAGTCCAGTCGGTCGCAGTTTTCCACGATCGCGACCCTGCCCGCTCTGAGCACGAATCCAAAGCGAAGGCCCGGAACTGACTAAGTTATGTTGTGGGTTTCGGGTGTTTCTTTTTGTTTGCAATCGGGGTTTTGAGTTTTGGAAACTGTGATGATGCCGTGGTTCCTACAACAAAGAAAGGAGATCAAAAGATGGAGATATGTCAGGGTTTGATGTTCTGAAGGTTTGCATAGGATGGGGTATGACGGAGCCTGGCCACATGGTCTGAGTTCAGGATGCAAAGGCGCTAGGCCTCCATCTTGCAAAGAGGTCTGCACCCTGCCGCAGTACGTCGACGAGTACGGTGGCCGCTTTGCAGAATTTGGGGTTGTCAAGGGTCAAGATCTGGCTTTAAGAGGCCTTGTTGGAACTGCACAGTTTTATGGTCTTGCACTCCAGAACACTCCAGAAGCCTACGCATGGCAAGCCAAGGCCCGCCGGAAACAGGTCGGCTAAGCTTGGTGTTTGGATCTTGCAAGAACGGTGTTGCTTGAGCGAGGTCTCGGCATCATGAACAAGGCCCGGGATCTCAAGGAATGTATCGCCAGGTGGCAGGAATGCGAGCGCAAGCCTGCGCCATGCCACATCGTCTTGATGCCGTGGTGTGTGGTGGCTGCCAACGCGATCAGAGTTCACATGTAGTACGTCCACGACAACCGGTCCAGGATGTCTACAGTATCCTGGCCGCCAACCACAAGGCCTGCGGGGTGATCGTAGCTAGACTTGTAATCCTCAGGTATAACCCTAATGAAGGTACTTATGAGCATACTTACTGAGTCCCCTGATCCTTTCAGTGGGGGTCTACTGAGTCTACTGAAAGCGTAGGGTGAGAGAACCAAAGCTCAGGGTTCGTGGAGGGCATGGGTCGCAGGGAACCCAGACGAATCCCGAGTTTAGAGAGCATGGCATCCTTTATTCTAGGACATAGGAGGCCAAAGAAAGCTATACCGTGCCCTGATACCCTCAAGTCTAAACCCAAGACATCTGCGCCCTGTGTCTGCCAGAGGTAGAGGATGGGGACCTGTGGGATTCCCTGGAGTGCCCTGGTCGATGAGAGATGCTCCGGTCTGCGGGGTTCAAGGAGGGTTAGGGGTTTAGGGTGTGTTCTTGCTTCCTGTGGTTCATTCATTCGGGTTCTGGTCATGTCACCTGCTCTTGTCATTTCCCTGCCGGCGTAGTGACCCGCATCAGGACCGACCCATTGGTTGTTTCAGATATGTTGCCAATTGTCGATATGCTCGATGCTTTGGACGTTGGCAGGTATAGCTCCTTGACAAGTCAGGGCGATGTCTTCGCCAAGCCCCTCGGAGCAAGCAACCCAAAGGATCTCTTTCCAGCAGTTGGGTTGGAATCTCAGTGCCGGTTCTGAGTTTCGGTGAAATTCGACCAACATCCGCTGACGGTCTTTACAAAGAGGAAGAATACTACAGCAAGCATTCTCGGAGGCTCCAAGTCTCTGCAGACCATGAGCTGCAGCTGAGGACAATGGCGAAGCTCAACCAGCACCGCGCGTTGGACGATGCCGGAGCCGGAGGCTTGCGGGGTCTTTTGAGGCAAAGGGTCTGTGGGGCTCAGGCTCTGGGCTGGAAAGTGAGCATGACATGAGCAGAACCGGCCCCTACCTCTTGCAGCTTTGCGGTACTGGAATCACATAAGGTTGGGGGTGTCATGAGTCATACTTGCTTGGAAGTTTCGCTGCTTTGAGAGCTCTCAACTCAAGACAACGGTTGGGGCCTTCGGAAAATTGGCATGGCATTGCAGGGCAGTCTGCGCAACTTGTGCAAGACTTGCTCAACTTGACGGTAAAGGTAGCACTCCCTCTTATACATTCTTACATCCGACTCTCAAAGGGAGACCCCCCGAAGAAGTACTTGTGGACTTGCGTTTTGCAGGAGAGGAGCCGCGCTGAACCACAGGCGCACGTCTCGCCTCCCTCCAGGAGAACTCTTAGGTTCCAAGTAGCTCTCTGCAGGGCTCGGCCCCCTCAAGCCGATCTCATCGTGGGGCACGTGGCCGCCGTCAGAACCACAACTAGCCACATTCACAGAATATCGCAGATGTCAGCACGGCCGGCATCATTCGGCCAGGGCATCGAAAAATCATGCAAACGTGTAGACATGGAAAGACATGGCTGAAGGCTTCCTCCCTGCACGTTTCACCCAAGGTTGGGGGCACCTGAGGTAGTCCCAAGAAGGCCGTGAGTCGGACTTGGACTTATATCAGCAGACATGACCGGGTTCATGCATACGTACTCAACCAGGGTTGAAGCCTTGTTTCAGGGCTGCGAAATCAGGGCCTGAAGTTGTCGAAGTCTAAGGCGAAGCATGCAAAACCGGAGGGTGACCTAGCTGCATGGGCTGCGCCACGTAGCTTCACAGACGTCTGTAACTCCGGACATCTGTGCCACTCACGGCCTTTATCCTGCCGGCCGTACGGAAGCTCGAACTGCCATGCGGAAAAAAGCCCGGGGGAGCAGGCTTGGTAGCTGTGCAGTGCTTGCCTAGCAGACATTGACATGATGCGCAGGAGGTGATTGACTGCATGTGCTGACCCGATGAACCTGGTACAGAGGTCAATTTCATGCTAAAGCTGCGCGCCAGGGAAGGATTTAGTTATGCTGGAGCCTCGGTGCTGCTTCAGTAGTCTCTGTCCGATCATGTTCGATCAAAGCTGCACCTTCGATCGAAGCTGCGCCTTCGCTGAAAAGCCAATCCTTCGCAGTGCTGCCTGTGCAGTGTCAGAGCTTCGTAGAGTCTTGAAGCAGTGATGCCTAGATTTCGCACCAGATCGTGAGATCTTCGCATCGTAGGAGCCCACACGTCCCCGGTGAGTTCAGGCGCAAGTCAAGGAATTCAAGGAGGTGTTCGACAAGTTCGATGACAACGGCAATGCAGAGGTGCACGGCCGCCGACGGAGCACGGGTAGAGGTAGAATAAAGAGAGCATGGCATCAGCAATGACTCGACGCGCTCTTAAGACTTATAAAGGTCCAAACCTACCCTTCCAAACAATCAGAAGGTTTTAGTTGAGATGGTCTGCAGATGCAACGTCACAGAGGAACGCTTTGCACCGCAGCCTTGGCGGTGCAAGCCCAAACTCCGACATCTAAAGGGCTCTTGAAAGGCTCGCTTCAGCTAGATTCCCGCTTGAACCTGGATGTTGCGAGCAAGTCTTGCTTGGCAGCCCAGTAGTGACCTCAGCAAGCCGAGGGAGCCCCCAAGAGCAAAACCACGCCGAAATTCGATCTGCTGCTTGCTGTTGCAAGTTTCAGGTGGAGGTCCTGGAGCTGGCAGACATGATGAGGCCTCCCGCTGAGGATGAGGGGGAGACTGGCCTTTGCATGCGAAGACTTCCGTGCACAGAGGAGTGCAGAGAGGCGGCGGGCCGATGTGTATGTGGGTGTTTAACTGGCTAGAGCCGGACATATGGGAAGGCCTCAGCAAAGGTTGCAGACAGTGTTGCAGTTACATATCCACCATGAAGTTAGCACGAAAATTCCAGAGTCTAGAGCCTAGAACGCATGACATGTAGGCTCTCCCCTAACGAAGTTCGCGCACAGCTTTGTCCCAAGCCCGTGAAAGCCATGAAATGGAAGGCACTTGGGCCACATCGTTAAACTGGACGAGCTCCAAGTGCTGATCAGCCAGGCATCGTCACAAGGGCAAAGTTCTGGGGATGTACTGCCATCGGTAGTCGGGTTTTCAAAGTGTTCCTCGATGCAGCCTTGGATCACAGCACGGATCGTAAGACCTTGCGTGGAAGGGGAGACCTTCAAATCTCCTAGTCTTCCATCGATGACGCGTCGGGCTGCCCAAGCACCTCAAGGTCTGGTGGATGCGCCCGTATGAGTTCGCACGCGTGGCAGAAAAGCAAAAGGTGGAGTCTGGCAGGAAAGCTGTGGCCTGTTGCTATCGCGGCTCTCAGCTCGCGAGGGCTTCGCCGACTGGTGCTAGCGGCTTCTGCCTTCAGTGACATCCTAGAAGATGCAGGCGAGACAGCCGCAGCCTACGGCGGACATCCGCTTGCCCAACTTACTCCAGCAAGGAGGGGGCAAGTGCTGCAAGATGTGGTGCAGTCTGTTCTGCGCAGATGCTACCGAAGTGAAGTGGCAATGCCACTGCCTAGGTTGAATGCCCGTGGGGTTGCATGTGGGTCACATCAGGCAGAGTATGACTTCAGTCTGAGTGGTAGGCGAGTCGAATGCAAGAGCGCACAGCTCTACTGGTGCCGCGGCAATGCCCGGTGGCAGGCACAGTTTCGCCACATCAAGTTGCATCGAAATCAGTTCGACGACCTATACCTTGCCTTGTATACTCCCAGCGACCTCCTGATCCTCCAGCACGACCTGTATACCCTGGTGCACAGTCAGGGGAAGTTGGATGTTGAACGAGGTGTCGGTATTCGCGTCGGGGGTCCAAAGCACGAGAGATCTTGGAGTGTAGCCGCCTGTCATATCAGGGAGCGCTTCTTGAATCCACCCAGCAACTGTCGATTTGTAGCCCGACTCGATGCAAATGGCCCTGAGATCACCGAAGGCTTATCAGGTGTGCGGGAATCCTTTGCTTTGCAGCTTAGTCACCATGCTTTTGACGGAACGCCGCTTCAACACGCTAGCCCCACGGTGCGAGGCTTGCGCGTTGAAGCCTTGGCTTTCGAAATCGACAAGATGTTAAACGCTCCGGCGCGCTTTCGCAGAAGCTTCAGTGAGAAGACAGCGGCTAGTTGCTTGAAGGGGCTGCCGGCATCTAGTTGCGATTGGCTCAGGAATGATATCCGAGTCGAAGTGAAGCACAGCAGGCTCCAGTTCGACGAGTCTCGCGGACGTTGGCTATGCAGCTTCAGCGGCCTCAAGACGGCTTCTGCAATATCTGGGGCAGCACAAATGTTTGACGAGCTGTGGCTGGCAGTGTTTAGCCCCATTGGATTGCACTTCTTGAAATGCAGCGGGATGTTCGGGGCGACCTTGGCACGTAGGTCTGAAGGAACACGCTTCTACGTTCATGGCCCGGCTCATGAGCCCGATGTACACTCAGCCTTGCAGCATATTCTCGACAAGATGACGAAGGGCGGCTGTTGCCTCATTGCGACTGTTCTTTTCGACCGACACTTCCCTTGACTTGGCCACACCACCGGACAATTCAGCTCTTCACGGAGTTGACGCACCGTTTGCAGGAGCTTGGGAAGTGTTGGGTAGGTGACGACGCGAAAGTTGTGCTTATCATGCAACTTGCATAGCAGGGGCGATCCAATACTACCACTAGGAATAGCTATACAGGATTTCCCCGTCCCAACTCCCGAATGCCATTTCGTTCTGCCAATGAATCACTTCCCCAGAGTATTAAGTCCTCTGATATTCAAAAATTGCTCGGTGGGCGCTGTTGCGGTTCCGCGAGGAGTAATTGCAAGTGCAGCAAATCCACTGTGGGTATTCACTCTGTAGGTGTGTTTGAATATTGTAGCCTTCGTTGTCTTCCATGTCTTCCTGGAGTTTTAAGGCGAGGCAGCACAGAGCTCTCTGTCTCCTTCAGTCGTTCGTGCTTTGCCTGAACCTCTAGCAGGGGACAGCACGACCACCCAGACAACGGTGCTGTACTAGTTTTCGTGGAAACATATCACTAACTAATTTGCTAGTGATAATAACAGGGAAACCGGCACTTTCTCTTTTTCACTCTCTTGCTCTCACTGTCTTACTTTCGGGCGTGGGCAGCAGGAGCGAGGTGCTGAGAGGTTGGCACACATCCGAAACCCTATGACCTATAATTTCGAAAGTACGTGTGTCTTCCCTTCCCAAAGCCGGCAGGGACTGTCTCGGAATTGCATCCTGCAGACAGCAACGAGCTCGTAGCACTGTAGGGTGACGGCAGGCTGCAGGAGCCACAACAACGTAGAATTGCAAGGGTGGTGGATTGTGACCCGACCCCTAGAGCCACTGAAGCTTAAACGTTCCAGACCGATTTAAATCAGAATTTAAATATGTCGGGGAGAAGGGGGGAAGGACTTTTTGTATACTACGGGGCAGTGAATACGCAATAGCTTCGGCCTCAAGCCTCAATCCTAGGTTGACTGGCAGCTTGTGCAGTGCTAGAAGTTTTCACCCTTAAGTTGGCCAAGTTGCAGGTGGACTTCAATGGATCCGGTGCTTTAGAGTTCCAGGAGTTCTTGCGGCTCATGCCTGGGACTCGACTTTTCTCGATTTCCACCCAGTTGTATGGGTTCTTTCCATGAAGGAAGGGACCTGGTCCGGGATTTCAATGATCCCCGATCCTTCAAGCCTCAAGAATTGCGATGAGGGACGGATGCCGCCTCATCCGTTTCATCTGCTTCACTCGGCCCCTGAGGCGCATCCACCGGGAGGACGAAGTGAACACGCACCTCAGCTGGCAGCGAGGGGGCTGTGCCGCCTATACAGTTTCGGAAACGAGCGGCTTTGTTGGCACACATAAAGCACAAGAAACTTGCTCGGATAGTTCAAGTTCAAGCTCCACTCTTGAAGCACCAGGATTTACAAGGTGTACAAGGAGTTTGAAGAAGAGTCGCCAGCGGCCCAGGGGAGTCTGCCTGCCGAGCGACAGCATGAAAGGGAGTGCAGCGACTTCCTGTGAATATGTCACCGATGGACCTCGCTTGCTTTCGGGGACGGGAAGCCACCTAGACACAGATTGAAAAAGGGGTCTGTTGTCAAGCGTAAACATGCTGTTTTTCCCGCTCCGAGGATTCAGGCCATGCCAAAGGCTGGTCATTCGAGGGAGAGATGCCTCAGGGTCACTTGGGGTCGGGTTTCCGCTGTTGGACCGGGATGCTCGCTTGAAAGGGCTGGGGTGAGTATTGCCGTTGACAAGTGCAGTTGTAAGTAAGCCTGAGTTCGACTCGTGTCCAGTAAAAGGTCTTAAATGCATGGTGAGATTTGCCATGCATGGCAGGCCCGCTATGCTGTAGCACGAAGTCTGTGCAAAAAAGCATGAGTCACCTATGTGCCCCTTGATAACACCACCGGAGACTTCCGAACACGAAGCTGCCTCGGCTGGTCAGTCGGAGCTCTCCGCGGCAATGAAAGCCCTGGGCTACTCAGGCATAGAAGCTGCTGGCGGAATTTTCGCTTTTCAGCATAAGGGATCACTGTCTTCGCAGCTGCCAGGTAAGCTCGGGAAAGAGACATTTCATTGGCCGTGGCACGACATCGTGCTAGATGACAACTCTCAACAATGAACGTTCAGATGCGAGTTGGTGTCACAGGCCTGTCGGCTTTCAGGCTCAAGCAATGAGTTCTTCGGTTCAGATGCAGTAGGAGTAGCTCGAATCAGCTTATGGGTGCACCATTCACCCAGACACCCCGATAATCTGATGAGACTTGGGTTCTTGTGACACAACCGCCGGTCCATCAAGTCCGGACCTCTGAACACGAAGCAGAAGGCGGTAGACGGAGAGCTTTGAACTCTACACCAGGCAGAGAAGAGACCTGGCTTTTCAGCTGAATGAATTACCCATGCATGCCAGTACGGTATAGCCTTGGCCTTGAGTCGGGACCAGCTCATGTCCTCATGCGGCCTTGCTGGCGGTTGGCTTCCCTTTTGCTGCTGACAGCATGGCGAGGCATCATTTCATTGCAGAATTACAGGGTCATGGGTTTGGGACGGGGTGAGGGGACGATGGTTGCGAGAAAACGCCTACTCTTGCTACAGACCGCAGAATTGCCCAAGATGGGATTCACTATATATATATATATATTTATTTATTTATTTTTATTTTTTCATATTCACTATATATATATATATCTATCGGTCTTCAAGGTCAGGGATCCTGGCCGCTGCGGAAACACGGGCATCGCTTGGATTGTGCGTGGGGAGAGACTGTTGATGTGACTGTAGACGTGCCCTTCAAACCGCAGGGCGCAGTCAACATGCGAATGTTCGCAAAAGGCACTTCCTGACCCGACGGCAGCTGGCCACGACGAACTTCGTAATTGAGAGACTTAAGATCCGACTCGCCATAGCAGGCGAGTAGGCATCCGCATAGTGATCGCGCTGCATTGAAGTGCTGGTTCTGGAGGCGGCGGGGCGCAGACGGAAACTGCCGAAATCAGCTCCGAGCTGTGCAACAGTTCGTCGCTCAGCGGAAATTGATGCAGAAGGCTGGTACTTGGTATTAAAGAGTCAGAAGAAAGAGGATGGCTCTTGTCCTTGGAGTGGTGCGGCGCAGATGCTCTCCACACCACGCAGCGTCTGAAGGTAAGATCTAGATTTACCCTTCACGGAAATGGAAACGTCGCACCCTGCCTAGGGTTGATTGGCGAGCCTCGAAGTCTGAAATTTGAAGCCAAGGAGTTCTACAGAGAGGCAAGAGAAGTGGGAGGCTCTGGTGGCATGGATTCATGCCCGAGGCACGAAGATTCTGCTAAAGACTTCGGGGAGTATCCCGGGGCTTCAATTCTGAGAGTTTCGGATTTATAGGGTTTTTGGGGTTTAGGGTTTACGGATTCTGATCATGTTTTTAGGAGATTCCGGCCGTGAGAGAATCGCCGTTTTCCAGGTGGCTATGTTCATACCAACCTCGAGCTGACAGATGTACATCACGGCGGCATGCGCGTGACCGGACTTGCCACAAGCCAGGGCCCCAGTCCCCTTCTTGTGCAACTTCGAGATCTGGGAGTTTCTTGGTTTGGGGTCCTTATAAAAGGATCCTCCTTTTTAAATGTAGGGTGCTATATTCGGGTCCCCTATTCTCGGAAACCCCCATTAAACTCGTAGGACTTTGGGCGGTGCAGTGTAATTATCACCGAGCTATGCACGACGGGCAGATCACGGAACAGAGTAGCAGTAGCATGATCCAGGCCTTTGGTCCCATGGCTTCCACCGCCTGTCCTAGCACTTCCTCTGAAATTTCCTTGACATTACCCGCGCATGTCAGACCGGCAGCCAGTTTCCTGCGCCGACCGAGACCTTAGGTGCACCTATTCCGGAGAATACGATAGTGATGGAGCTGCCTCCCGAGACGCTCTTGAACCTGACTCCTTGCTACATGTTAGAAGATTGCCTGTTCTGTTTTTTTTTTTTTTTTGCGATGCTGTTCAACAACTACATTAATTACAAGCCCACTCTGGATCAGGAAGCTTCTTTCCGCAATGCCAGAGGACCCCGGGTTTGCTGGCATGTCTGACTGTCAGTTCTGATTGAGTTCCGATCACATGAAGCCAGAGACAGGCAAGCCAGTCACACTTCTTCCGTAGACTCGGTGATGCCCGGTAGCTCTGTATTAGGCATGTTGATGCATGTCCGTCGTCTTAAGACCCCTGATCACTGTAGCTGTGCTTGTCGCGAAGTACTCAGCTTTTGCTGGGGCGATGCCAAATTGCCCCTCAGCGGCAGACATCAGCAGAACAAGCACGACAAACTAGAAGTTATTCCTCTTAAGCATGTTTTGCCAGAGTCCAGGTGTCCTAAATTTCTTCCGGGCTGTTTCCAAGAACAGCAGAGGCACCCTCACCCGCGGCCTCCAGCGCTCTTTGCGTCAGCTGAAGGCGTCCTTGCACGCAGGGTGCAGGCTCTAGAAACTTTCAGGCTGGGGGTTTTGAGGGCGCAAAAAGTCTGAAGCAAGGTTTTGTGGCGCAGCGCCAGCATGCTTGGCATTATCAGATGGCACGAACTCAGCGTCAGGGTCCGGTTAGTTGTGAAGCCAGGCGATGATTCTGCTTGCGGTGGAGAGGTCGAAAGGCACTGCGGCTCAGGAAGGGTTCCGATGTTCTGTCTTAGAAATCGGACCTATTGGTTAGGGTTTCTTATGTAGCCATTGCTAATCGACCGAAACAATGGAAAAGACTGGGGCACACACCAGTACGTACTCAGATAGTAACAACATCTTGGACAGATGCCAGTCTCCTTCCAAGCAGCCAGGTACACCTTATAAACTTATACTGTTACACACCACATATCGAATTTAATTAGCATAGTTTAGAGTTTTCAGACAGCACTCCGTTCAGTGCAGGTCGTGAGTCAGACTTCTTCGCGTACTTCGATCTTCTGCCGTCGCGTGCGGAACAAGAGGAGAGCGATCTCTTCTTTGCAGGCCTCGGCCTACCTTGCCAGCACGTGTTGGAGGGCTCACTGATCCCTTCGCTGCCATGGAGCTGCTCCCACTCTGCCCCGGAAGGTGAATCTATCCTGGAGGACTTTGCCATGTTGCCCGTGGCGAAGTTGCATTCTTTGGAAGGGGCTTGGAAGGGGCGAGGCAATCGTTGGCAGGGGGTGTGACATGGCCTCCTTCCCCAGCTAGGTCGTCAATTTCTGGCGACGGATACAGAAGGATCAGTACCAGGAGTTGGCACCCGGCACGCAAGCAGCTGGTGGGTCAAAGTCATGCTCGATGAAGCAGCATAAGTCGCTTGCAGACTAGTCCTCGCAGGCCAGTCCGAATTGCCCGCCATAGAAGCTGATGCCGCATCAGTCAACATTCCAAGGAGAGCTGCTTCCACATATTGCGCGGCCTGCTCGATGGAGTGGAGGTGGAGTGGAAAGTGCCCTGGACGACGGGAGTTCAGACCTTGGGCTCGAAACTTGAATCTTCAGTCCATAGAGTTGTTGCAGATGAAAGTCGAGATGCCGAAAAATCAGCAGTTTCAGCAGCGAGCCTAAGTACGCAATGCTGGCTGCTCCATAACGCTACTCACTACTCCGAGTTTAGAAGGCTTGGGGATGCTTGCAATGAGTCTGGCACCCAAGGATGTGGAGGGCCTGCTTCGCATCCACGGGAGCCGTTGCTTGCCCGATTTTTGCGGAACTGCGGTGATCGCCTCGTAGCGCAGAGCAGGCTGGTCCTGATTGTTTCTTTTCTCGCTCTTCTGACACGAGAGTGTGGTGAGGGGGAGTGTCTCAGCTCAACCCTGAGGCCACTTCAATGCCAAGCCTGCTGACGTCGAGTTTCTGGCCCCAGCTGCAGACATGGCAGCTCGGCAGAGTTCGAGCAGTGCATGGCAGATCCTGGAAGCACTGGCACGCTGAGTTCAGTTCAATGTGTCTCCTGTCGGATAAAACCGTGTCAGTTATACCCTGTTATCATACCTCCGCGATGATGCAAACCAAGCAGGTAGGATAAAGGATCGAGCCCAGCCGAAAGCCTGTACATCACCCATGTATGTTCTTATAGGAGTCACCCAAATACATACCCCCAAGTCTCATCTCGCATGCGGCAACAGCACCCAGAGCAACCTCTAGGGCCTTGGGGGGTTCCCTCCGGCTCGAGGCCGCATTCAGATTCACAAACCTTGGCCTGGCAACTCTAAGCTTCGAGACTTCCCCTTACTGAATGAACATGTCAAGCACAAGCCCTGCGATGCCTTCGGCATTCCATGAGCGCCTTCTCGTAAGACAGGCCGCTGGTTTCGTCTAACATAGGGGCCTAAATTTGGGGGTTCCTTATAATTGTAGTATAATGGGCCCCAAAACCCTATTCTAATGATCAAGGCCCCTATAGTAGGACGGCCTCCCAGGTGAACACCGGCAGACCGGAGCAGCTGAACCTCAGCCCGGCACTGCTCATGTCAGGCCCGGATGCGCCGGAGGCGACGTTGAGGCCAAGTTGGATTTCGAGGGCATCGGGACTCAGGGCTCGGGGGTCAGGAGCTTGCCTTCTGGTTTCTTTATGAGCGGTTTGAGGCAGAAGGGCTCGGTGAGGTTTGGTGCTGTGAGTGGCAAGACGCTGGTGGGTTTGGAGCTCTTTCTGCTCTGAAAGCATTCTCCTGAAAGCATTCTCAAGCGCTGGCGACCCAGCGAGCGATGCGGTTGCAACGGTGTTGGTTTCAGGCCACTTCGGATGTAGGAGACCATCCATAACTTGAGCAATCGTCTTCCGCGAAAGGGGGACGTCGAGACTCCTGGACTTTAGATTCTTTAGATGGTCCTGGCAGCATCACCAAGCTGAGTACTATATGGTACTTCCATGCGCTTTCCAAAAGGGTCATCCATCGTTGCAGGAAAGAGAGCAACGAGAGGATGAGAAGTCGAATCCTGAGGCTTACCGCCTCGCGCTTTATCGCCCCGGGAGAAGAGCTGATTACCAGCTATTTCGACAGCTTGGACAACGAGGAGCCGCAACCGGGTGGGGCCACTAAGAGTTGCGACATCCTTGTTGCGACGCTTTGACACCTGTGTGCGGAAGGCATGCCATTCAGTCACGGAGTGGTGAAGTGATGCTTGCTGTGGCTGAATTACGCTTGGGTTGGGTAGTTATTCCGTCCTAGAGTCATGGAAGAGAAGACTCGTCCTGCAAGGGCTCTCCAGGGATTCGGTCAGCCTTCTCTCAGGGGTTGTGCCTTTTGACTTGGATCGTGCATGTCTTCCTGCCAGCAACGAAGCCCGCTGCATCCAAATCCGCCAGGATGTCCTTTTCAGGCACGGAGGGGCCGAAACGCGGTTGTGAACTTGTGGCATACAGCTGCAGCTCCAGGAAACCGATATGCAGTCGGTCTGTGATACCTTGGTATTGCTCCTACCACTCCTACCCAGCCCGGGTCTGCAAAAGCCTGGAAGGTGGAATATGTACTTGGAGGGGAACCCCGAGATACTGGATGCGAGTGATGTGTCTCGGGCCGAATAGCAGGAAGAGGCTGAGATTTTCGGGTTGTCCGCTGGACCCAGGGCCGGAAGAAGGCCTCTCGCTTGTGTTTTTCGCAGCTTCAGATCGCGGGCTCCTGTTTTTGAACAGCCTTGACTCCTTCACTGTATGGCTGGAGAACCAGATGAAAGGGCAGAAACTCGCGTAAATTTCAATGGTCAGTGCATGAGCTTCTTTCCTATATAGTAACAACCTGAAGCAGATGGGAACTGCAAGGGGTGCCAGGAAGATAGTCCGCACGGGGCATCTTTGTGTAGGGGTGATAAAGTTTATCTGTGGTTCTAGATTCTAGCGGTCCCTAGCAACAGGATGAATGTGGAAGAAGCAAAA
Organism: Symbiodinium sp. CCMP2456; assembly: GCA_905221635.1. NCBI lineage: Eukaryota > Dinophyceae > Suessiales > Symbiodiniaceae > Symbiodinium > Symbiodinium sp. CCMP2456. The sequence continues at coordinate 95,972 of CAJNDV010025558.1, read as the reverse complement.
GCACTCGATTGCTTGAACTGTTCGATACCGAAAGGCCGGGGACGGCGCTATCTGTAAAGCCCGCAGTGCAACATCGTGTCTGTTGTCGCCACTGCCATCCGCCACTCAGACGGCGGTGGAGGGGTTTCGCTAATGCTGCTCCATCCCGCTTGCAAAACCGCCAAAGGAGCCATGTTTCGACGAGCAGGACTCTCGGCAAGACCACGGCAAGCTTTCAGGTGGGGCTCCTTATATAAGCCTGAAGCCCTTTTTCCCGAGAGCGAGTCGAACTGCCACAACGGTGTGCTGGGAGTCGCAGTGGCAACATGGTGGTGATTACCCTGAGCTTAGCCCAGGCTCTGAAATTCTTATTCAGGAGCTGTTGAAATCGTGGATACCGTATACCCCATGCATGAAGGAGGGCTTGTTTGACAGGCTTGGCCAACAGCACCTTAACATGAAAATTTCGAGTAACAAGAACATGAAGACGATATGAGCCGTAATACAAGCCACGCAATACTGCAATTTAAGGCAGGGTGTTCCACTTCTTCGATTCGTTGACAGCACACATTGTGTGACTCGATCCGGCGAGTCATTGATCTTGTCTGCGGTGTTCCATTGGAGCCGTTGCCAACTACAAGTAGCTGGCTCATAATCGTGGTAGAGCATGCGCGAATCTGAGGGCACGTTGCCGTCGGCGGCGCTTTCGATGCTGGAGCCTGTGATGCAGGACTGGGAGGGTTGAGGGGGCTTGGGGCAGCGTGCGGCTCCCGGACACGAGTGGCGTCTGGGTTGCTAAGCCAAGAATCGATTCTTTCAAGCGCGAAGCGTGGGTTTGTGGGTCTGTACCGGGGCTGCAGATGAAGAGGTGGAAGGGGCCCATGTTATTCGACACCGTAGACCCTCAAACCTTCGAGCTGCATATCCCGAACACCAAGCAAACCACTTCTACTCACCAATGCTGCTCTGTCTATTCCGATTGCTCTTGCTATTGATCCCGAGCCTGAGGATTTCCCGGTGCCAAGGCAGTCATTGCTGGGGCGGCCTGGGGGCTGAAAAGGGATCCGGTGGTAGTCGGAAGATTCGACTAAAGTGAGGCCGGAGGTTTTAGGATGTGGGGCATATGGAAACCTCAAACCGTGAACTTCCAAGTTTCGATATCGTGCTTATGGATGTTAGGGTTCGGGTTTCAAGGTGGAACCGGTGTTTTTTTTTTTGTT
>CAJNDV010025558.1:68902-94673 GCA_905221635.1 Symbiodinium sp. CCMP2456 | reverse complement strand
AACAAAAAAAAAAACACTCTTACCGTTTCAAGGTTATTGAAATGAGTTTTGAAGAGTTTTCAGCAGGTCTGTGTCGCGAATGCTGCCAAAGGGCTAGATCTGCATGTCAAGCTTTCATCCCACACAGCCGTACCGAACAGATACGGGTACTTCTCTAAATTAGGGATCCGTTTTGGGGTTTTGGGTGCTTTTTACACTTGTGCGTACTATTTTGGAGGCCTCAACAGGGATCCTAATGTAGAGAACTATCCATACACTATGCCAGGAGCCAGTTGACATCTTCGGGCTTCCGAAGGTTTGAGCTTCAGGGTCTGAGGCTTAGCCTCGAAACTTCCGGCCCTGCTAGGCATCTGGAAGGTTTTTGGTTCTGAAACTATCTGGAGCTGAGGGTCCTGCAAGGGAGGGCTCTATGATCCCTAAACCCTAAACCCCTAAACCCTAAACCCCTAAACCCTAAACCCTAAACCCCTAAACCCCTAAACCCCTAAACCCTAAACCCCTAAACCCCCAAGCCCCGAAAGGTGCAAAGCCGCGTCGCTCTCGAGCTTCCAGGGTCCCCTGCGCTGCGCCCTGGCGCGCTTGGCCTTCGAGCTCTGCGCCTTGGAGCCATGGTACGGTTGATGACATAAATCCTGCATAACCCATCATGATAAGGAATATACCATAATTCCCATAGTTTAGGGTCCTTAGGAGAATGCAGGATTTTTATATCATCCACCACAGTTCTGATGGGGCCTGGGAGGGTTTAGGGGTTGAGGGTTTACTCGTAAACAGGAGTGCAGCGGAGACCTGGGCTCATCCCCAAACCGATTCGGTCCAGTACAGTAGCGGCGCTCGCGCAACCATCCCCTGAAAGGGAACCAAACCTTGCCCTGTGGTGATTAGCTAGAGTTGTGGCAACATCCTCAGGCTTGCCAAGCATGGTCCGGAGCTTTTAGCTAGTTGCAGCCAGAAGCCTTCCATGTCCATAATATCTTCCGAACTGCGACACGGTTTTGGCGCCTTCTGCAGCTGCTCGCAGTTTGAGAAACTCTGTGCATGGCTCGATTCCGCCATCTATCTATCGCGCAGCGCAGTGTTTCCGGGGCCTCGGCCCCCAGGGGCTGTGCTACGTTAATGTGTCGCCATGCCGTACAGAAAGTCATCAGGAGTAGATCTGCTTCTCACAAGTTTGTGACCCAGCCATGCTGAACATGGCTCGCTTTCTCGTGGCGCTCCTCAATCCGCCTCTGGAGGTGGTATTCCACCATCTTTATACCACATACATATATGTAGTTTCAATCATGAGGAATTCGCGGCGTGGCTGCTGATCTGCGCACGAAAAGTTTGCGACCTCGCCGAGATGCAGCTGCACCACCATTGACTTGCCAGGGTACAGGGGATGTAAAGTGAACGTAATTTCCTTTGCTCTCCGTGAAAGACAACGCCCTGTGGAGAAAAAGAAAATCGGATAGTTCTGGCTCCTGTTGTTCCGTGTTGTCATCGAATCTGCTGGCAGTGTCCTATTGGGCCCGACGAGGGCACTACAGTTCTCCGGCATGTCCTCCTCATGGCGCGTCAGGGCACTTGCACGCTGTTGTCGTGGGGTAAAGGCAGGATTTTCGTTTGCATCTCACGTGACATGTTGTCCATGTTGCTTTGCTGGTGCTAGATGAGCCGGCGTGTCGCTTCTGCGATTTTGCTAAAGCGTGAACCTTTGATCGACCAGGGGTCTCAGGCATGAGAGTTGACCGACCCTTCAGAAAGTGGCCGGGACAATGTCAAAAAAGGGTAGAATTAAGGGACCAGTGTTTGTTGCCGTCCTTTTTGCTGCGAACGTCTCCGGGATTCGGCGGGTTTGGTGGATGTGCTTTCCTGTGTCCTTCAGCTCCCTTTCAGGACTCTGTGCACATGGCTCCTTCATGAGGACGGTCATCATTGGGTTTAGGGTTTACCTTAAGAACCCAAAACCCACTTTTTTGTAGGTTCTTATTGTAAACCCGAATATGGGATTTATAGGGACCCTACAAAAAAGTAGGTTTTGGGTTTATAGGGTTTAGGGGTCATCATTGTTCGGCTGCCACAAATCCGCAGCCCAGGTGGACAGCTGTGGACTGGCAGGGAAACGGCTCGCACGCGTGGCCCCACAGGAGCCAAAGGCCAGCCGAAGACAGGAGAAACATATACGAGCATTCAGTTGTATGATGGCTTTTGACTGGATGACAGTTTTATTGATGTTGCCTTGATGGCTATGCCGCGAAATGTGTGGCAGATTTTCGGGGTAAGGGCTTTCGGCCTTGTCAGAGCTGCGGAGGGTTCTTACTGGTCAAACTTTCAGGGTTCTCAGACCTCGTGCTTGCCGAAGTTGTGACCTGTACTCACGAACAGATTCGTATCGGTTCTCAGTTGTTCTCAACAGCCTCTAGCCACGCTGCTCGTCAGACGTGCGTGGGAAGCTTGAGGGAAGGTGGATGCAGTAGGCTGTGGGATTGCAGCTTCCATGGCTGAAGCAAGTTCTTGACAGGAATTCGAAAGAAAGCATCATGTAACATTCTTCAGCCGTGAACTTTCCACTTTGCCTGAACTGTGCCAGGTGAGCGTGTTGCCGCTTATTCCATCATGCATGCCATGATCCTGCGGAATCGCGGTGCCTGGCACTGCACGGCCTTTCCGAGGCTTTCATGATTGAAGCCGTGAAGCCTAGATGGAGGAACCGGCCAGACCCTTGACAGAGCACGACCACCTCTTACTGCAGGAGCAGCCCCTTGATCCGTCCGGATCAGCGTCACCATCGATAGAGCTACCCCCCCACAGATTACTCCCTGCACATGCTGCTGCATCGCCCCCACACTCACAGTCTGTTTGTTGACATGACTGCACCTGGGCTTGAGGTGATCGTTTGGGGGCCACCGCTGTGCTCAGGAGCCTCGCGGAGAGGGCCGAGCACGGCCTAGCGGCAGAGCCGCTTTGAGCCAGACTAACTTGCGACATTACTTTTTAGGTATCCAGGACTCTGATCCTTTCAAAATAGTGAGTCAGAACCGTACTACTTCGTCTTGCAAGCCCTAGTCAGCTTGCACCAGTCAGCAGAGCTGCTTGCATTGTGCTCATGATACTTCGCTTGAATCCATGACAGGTATACGGTATACGAGACCCAATAGGTGACCAGCCAACCCAGCAGAGAGCTTCGTTCCCGATCGTTTTGGGATGCAGATGGGCTCCACGAAATTCGCCTTGTTGTTGACTAGACCCTCTTGCAAGTGCCTCGCCCGGCTTGTCTCAGTGTGAGTTGTCAGAGCTAGAGAAGGTTGCTGGTAGACGCCTACCTTCAACTGGCTGAATGGCTGATGGCAGAAGACGTCGAGGCCTTCCTTCCCGAAGACACAAGAACGACCCCAACAGAATCGTGCGAGGGAGCCTGCTTCAAGGGAAACTTCGAAGTTCGAGGAGAGCTGCCAACTGAGCTCTTTGGGTAGTGCTGAGTTTTCAGCGTACTTCGCGATCTTGGTGAGCGCACATGCAGGTGCAGTTGGAGCGGGGCATTCGAAAGACCCGCAACCCTAGAACGCGCCTGCCTAGTGCGAGTGTGCGAGTCGAAAGCCCTGAACCCTACCCTGGATAGCCTATATCCTAAACCCTGAAACTTTCTTAAATTTGAAGTTGAAGGCTCAGCTGTCCAGCCTTGTGAGGAAGCCGAGAAGTGGGCCGAGGCAGCCGTGAGACTCCGGAACAAGGACTCACCATGCCCTGGTACTGGGTTAGCCGTTAGCCACCTTGGCCCGGTGGTCTCTTAGGAGGCCCGTTAGTGGCTTACTGAGGTTTCGCGCAGGTCCGTTCGGAGTCCACTGATGCGGCTCCTTTGTTCACGAACGTCTTGACGCATCCGAGTGGTTGTCAGTCAGTCAGTCGTTGAGCTTCCATAGGGCTTAGGGTTCAGGGTTGTGGGGGCTCATGGGGTAAGGCAACCTCGGCTGCATTGTCTTCGTTTTGATGGGGTCAGTCTGAGGGATTCCGGGTGTTGAGGTTAGATTTGCAGGGCTTGTGGTGGACATCGACATAAATCATCTTTGAGGCATGTTGTCCGAGCTTTCCAGAAGTCACCCTGAAACAAAACCCCCAAAATAACTCGTACACCAAACCCGAAAGCTCGAAACCACAGTCCCTGGGTGTATCGTTGATGCAGGATCCCATGGCCCATTTCAGACTCGGTCAGGGGCTCGGGCATGCAATTGTTTTGGCCTCTGTATGGTAGCGACTATGCTGACTTTGTGTGACAAATTAGCCTTCCAGTTTGGTCCCGATGTGTCTGTTTGCCGGGAGTCAGAGAAGCTTCCGTTCAGACAGGTTCCCGGCAGTTCTTCTTCCCACCTGTCTGGATTTGAGCTTTTGCCAGCTTCATGGCGTCACGGCTGCGACACTTGTTTCTGCACAACTTCTTGTAGAAGGCAACTAGGGCAAGTTTTGGCAATGCTGTCGCTCTGTTTGTCTTGCTCTTTGGAATGCATCTTCACCTGCCTTTTCGGTTTAATAGTGTATAGTGCTCTTCTTGACGTCTTGAACGAGGTCGCGTTGTCCCTGCCGCTAAGTACGAACGGCTGCACCAGGCCTTGAGAGCCTGTTCCTAGGCTTTTGCCGCTCCTTTAGCCCGGTAGCTCATAACTGCGGCATGGGGCTCATCTAAGGGCCCTCACCTCGTGGATCTGTAGAGCACCACCCTGTAACTGATGCCCTATACTTCCTACATCGCCTGATGCTCCAAGTCCCAGGCACCATCCAGGGCGCTAGGGGCGATCAGCTCCAGGCGCTGCGCAGCTTTCAGAACGGCCTCCGCCTGCCCGGCCCTCAGAATGCAACCTTGGGGAGAACCAGCGTATAATGAAGAAGCCCAGTAGGAAAGAGCCTCGTAACGTCTTATGCCGCTGCTATGTATATAACCAAACATGAGCGCATAGCGTGAGAAGTCTGCAGCCTCCAGGCCCAGCAGCCCTTTCACAGTCACACTTTGTAGGGCCAGTATACAGTAATTAGTCATTTATCCATGAGGGTTCCTTAATTATAGTCATTACAACCGTACGTACTCCGATCATAAAGGCTGTGGTGCCTATATTACATGCTTCAGCACGATGACAGTCTTGTCAGACTTTTCGGGAGGGTTCACATGCGAAAGTCTCGGATACCAGGAGCGAGCAGGGCAGCCCCATCCACGAAGAGAGCAGGAGGTGTGGCAAGCCTCCTTGTTTCGAAGACTTCCGGTGGAGACCGTTCCGGTCACGAGAGTATTTGTCTCCGGGGTTTGCACATTGCTTTCAATCGCAAGCACCGGGTACCTTGAGCTCTATCCAAGTGCTCAACCCAACGCGCGTGACCTTAGCCCGGATGCGTTTTTCTGTGCACTCAGACAAAGGCTCCACAGATGAACATGGCCGGTCTGAGCATGTTCGTGCTAAGCGGTTCGGTGACGGCTGAGAGTGATGCGAGTCCACTCCAGGATCGTCGCGGCCGTGCAGGCCACGTTAGGCCGGACGAGGGTGGTATGACTCTCTGCACACGCGCAAGGCTTCAGATATTCATGCCCAGACATCCTGAGCACCAAGACGGAAGTTCAGAATGCTGTTCATATACTCTTGTGATGGAGGGTTTCAGGATGCGGTGTCTCCGAAGCATGCGGGCCTTGAGTGAACGTGGAGTTATGATAGATAGGGAGATGAGAGGGTCCGACTGAGTGGTGCGAAGGTTGTGAGGCTCATGTTGCAAGCACAGGCCTGACCTCTGGACATGGGAAGAGGCCAGAGTCTGCAGGTGAGCCGCTGAGTTACCAGATGAGGATGTACTATCTTCTTCTCTTGAACATTCGATCGTATTAGATCGTTCTGGTTCTGTCGTGCTCTTGAAGCTTGTGCTGCTGGGGATTACCGCGCTGCCCGAGATAGGCACTATTCCTCGAATCACAAGCAAGCGCGCAACCAGCAAGGTTCTCTCTTACTGGAGCACGCTCTGGAGCACCTGCACCATATGCCAACACGAGCACTCGACCTCCCACACCGAACTTGGGCATAGCAAAGCGAGACGTCTTCAGGGGTCAAAGCCGCTTTGTGCCAATTGATGTGTCAACTTCCCTCTCAGGCGAGTACTGTTGTAATTACCAGTCTTCGGATCGTTCTGCTGGGCTCATACTGATTCTCTGAATCTTCTATTTTTCCACCGCGGGTGCCCAAAGCCCCAATCAAACTAAGCTGTCTGTATACTGTGCCTGCAGCCAGGAGACCAAGAGGCCTCCACGACGGTGCAGACCTCGGCTCTCTTAGGTGACCTGTAACATCGTGGTTTCTAGGTCTGTAATTAGGTCTTTCCTCCTTCGCTTGTTTGGGTGGGTCAGGCAGACGTACTCCCAAAGTTGCGATGTTATCGAAGTTTCACACCCAGCCGGTGCAGCCGCCAAAGCCGCGGCCAAAGTTGCTGCCCGCGGCTCGGAGCTTTCGCGCGGAAGGTTGAAAATCCGAGCCAACAGCTGGGTCTTAGGTTGTGAGGCCAAAGGGATCATGAGGCTCTCACAGAGACTTCTTACCTTCGTGTTTACAGCAGACAGTGACGATGCTCCTGGCCCCAGGAGTTCGAGTGGTGTTTTCTGCTTCTTTCACTTCGGCAGAAAGACGCTTTGCGAGGATGCCTTCTGCTTTGGAGTGCGGGTCGTTTGGCTTCGGCAGGCGATGCCATGAACCTGTCAAAGATGCGGGCAAAGGCGCGCCTGCAGACTTGAAACTGCCGTAACAGTTTCGGCAAGGCAAGATGGCATCCAGCATTCGAGAAGGGCTTCCTCCAGCTGACCCACCTGACCTTCCAACATCTTATTAAGAAAGCCTGAAGCGTGTCTTCACCGTGTCCATATCGTTCTTAACGCGACATTCTTCATTATCGTCTTATATCTAATTTTCTTCTTGTTATGATGATGATCACGAATCTTTATTACAATTACAATTATTGTTTTTCATTGTTCTAACTGTCATCATCGCCGTCATCATCATCATCATCATCATCAAGAACTCGGAAACTTGCGGCGAGGCCTCCGGGCGACGGCGGTCTCTTCAGGCGGATGCAATACGGGGCCTGGAGGCTCCTCGCAGATCGGTTTAGGGCTTTATAGGGTTTTGGGTTTCCGCGGCTTCAAGCTTTGGATGGGCTTCCGGCCATGATTTGCCACAGGGTTTTCGGGGGATGTGCGTTTGAGGGATGTTTCAGCAAACCGAGGACGGGAACATGATCGACTTAATTTGAAACAGCTTTCGCTTCTTTGCACCGGAAACTGTTCCTGGTGAATGAGGCGTCCTGCTGTCGGAAAAAACGGTTATGGGAGCTTCAGCAGCTAGGAATAGGAGGCTTCGACATGGCTACGCGACAGCACATCCAAGGAGTTCGGTTTTAGATCTATCTGTCTCCTGGTTGAAAAAATGCTCCGACCATCTGGAGCTTCGAGCTATTCAGAGCCGCTTGTTCATTCGCTAGGTTTCTCTTTGTCGCCGTCTTTCTTTTTTCAACCTCTGTTTCCGCATGTCTTGCTTGGTCTCTCTCTTTCCGTGCCTTCTTTTTCTCCGTTTCTCTCTCTCTCTCTCTCTTCTGCTCTTCCTCTCGCTGGCTCTCGCTCGTGGAAGCTGAGTGACTCGAAAGGACTCGGGAGATGCCATTTCCTTCGAGATGCCCTGGCACCCGGGAGTTCTTCTGGGGTCTGGAATAGAATTGCGTATGCTGTTTCTAAAGTCCATGTGATGTTGAAGGCCGTAGTGTTAGGTGACTTCAGTGTTTAGGTTCTGGGTTTAATTGGGCTTGGTGTTTTGAGGAGTTGAGGGGCAGGCTTGCCCGAAGAGTTGGTCGCAGTCGCAGTGGTCAGAATCCCTCATGCGAGAACTCACACTGCTATTCCTGCACAGCGCATCTGCGGAGATGCGCCGAGGTTCCTGCAGTGGGTGGACGATCATCGGATTGTGAAGGCCTTGCATGAGCATGGCCCTTCCAGGATGCCCCAAAAAGCGGCGGCAACCATGGCCCAACGTGGGAGCTGAAGGTTTGCGCTTGCGTTATGCAAGTTTGTTTGAGAATGAGCACGATGCATGCAACATTCAGCATAGGTCCCAAAACGCGCTTCGAAGCTAGGAATCGACCAACTCAGACTCAACACACAACAAGACTGAAGCCCATCACACCCCAGGATCTCCCAGAGCTGACGTTGACTACGCTCGTGCACTCCTCTTATTGCCCTCAAAGTCGTAAGCGGCATGATTTACCTTACAATCCCTATCTCGATTCTTTTACTGGCCCTTTTTGGAACGGTTGGTCCACGAAGCCCCGAGTTCTGATCCCTTGAAGGTGAGGGAGCAGCGCCGCTGCGCAGGGTCTGCAGCTGAGAGCGTCTTCAGTATAGATTTGTGCATTGCATTGAAGCTCTGGTTTCGGGTATGTAAGGGATGTGGCATGAAGGTCACTTTGTCTCAGTGCTGCTTACAATTGTGCCTGCTTGAGATCTGCTGCGATGGTGCCATGAGCCCCACGGTGTGACATCCCTGAATATTGCCATCGTCGTTACACCGTTTTGGCAGACCGCTTACGGTATGACTATGACTAGTCCTCTCAGTGTTACTGCTGGTGCTGCTGTTCGATTTCCGCTGTTATCAATCGTATGTTCAAGATATAGCATAGTATGGGGTCAGATAAGGTCCTGACCGTTGGCCACGCAGGTTTTCAAGCGCAGAGCTGGATTCCTTCCGGCTCGTCTTCGCGGTGTCCAGCTTAGCCTGCCGAAGAATGAACCGTTCAAAATGTACCACGAACCGGCATACATGTTTTGCTAAGAGTTATACTGCTTACTGCAGGAGGATGCACAAGGCTAGGCATGTACATTGCAATACCGATGAAGTAGGCTGAAGTGCATTCATCACGAGCATTTGCGGAATTGTCTTTCTGGCCTTTGGAAGACAAAGGAGTGCGATACCAACCACAGCGGCAACCTCGAGCTAAAGGAAGTAGGCGCGGGTTGGAGCGCGCCATCACATCACGTGATCACAGTGACAGGGAGGTAGAGTCGACTAGGAAGAACTTGAACCCAAGATATCCCGTAACCCTAAACCCTCAGACTTCTCTAGCGCCATGCCCGCCGAGTGCGAGTGTGTGAGTCGAAACCCGAATCCAGGTGGGTTCTTGGAGAAGCTTGGGCTGCCACCGCTTGCGACGGCAGAGGCGCAGTGGAGACTGGAGGTAATAGTGGAGGGTTTGGGGTTCAGGGATGTTGGATTTAGAAAGTTAGTAAGAATTTGCGGGCCTAAGGTAAAGGCTTGGGGGCTGTAGGGTTTAAGACAGGGCTTGCCCGTGGTTCCTTTAAGAGTTCTATCAGGGCTTGTACCCTCGCCTGCAGAGTCGAGCGCGAGTGCTAAAATGGGGTTGGATGAGGCCCTTGTGCGATAAGTTTTGGGGCTTGCTGTGGTATGTTCGCAAGGGGAATGGAGGGCTTCGAGAAATTATCGACGCAGTGAGTGCGGCCTAATCCTTAAATATCACCTGCCCCTTAAAAATAGGGACCCCATACCCTTGTACTATGAAACCCTTCTTGGCAGTTGAACCTTAGATTCTTTTCTTGTACACTTCGTCATTAGGATCTCCATTGACTGAATGCTTTGTCTATTTTACTGTACGAGTACGGGTGATTGTCAATCAGAAGTGCACGCCGGATCTGTCCAGGAGCGCAACACGTTGCTGACCGACACCGAAAAAGCCAGGGAAACAGTCACGCCCTCGCATACACAGAGTACAGAATCAATGGTGCGAAGCTGCATGGCAGTTGTCTTTTGTTCTGACGCCGAGGATGAGCAGGTGAGCGCATGCACAATGAAGCTCCCCCCCATGTTATTCTGTTCCATGGGTGATCCTTACACAAGTTGTTGCCGCATTGCCAGAATTTTTCAAAGAGAGCTGTGCCGAACAGATACTTCTCAAACTTGAAGCCCTAAAACCCTCATGCCAGATGCCATGTAGGCTTCTCACACTCCCGTCCCTTAAGCCAAACCCTGAAATCTGGCTGTGTGGCAGGCTGTGGGAAGAACGAGTTGTGAGTCCACCCCCCACCCCCCCCTCCCCCAACCCCCCCGGTTTCGGGGTATGTTATGGTATAGCCGTAATAAGGAACCCTCAACCCCCCACCCTAAGTAGGAATGAGTCCCGCCCTTCACAGAACCTCGGTCTGAGACAAGCCTGGGAAGAAAAGAGAAGAGCACAGGGAAGCAGAATACCACGGGGTACTGTAGACTAGTTAGGATCAGATGCCAGGGTTTCTGACAAAACTGCTAGTTCTGAAAACTGCTGACTTATGCTTCGTTTCTGTCTACTCCCGTGTTCTTTTCAGCCCAAGAAATTTGGGAGTTTCCGAAAATAAGGGGTACCTTATTTTGGGGTCCTTATAATAAGGATCATGCTATTTGAGGGTACTATATTAGGGTCCCTATTTTCGGAAACCCCCATTTACACCAGAAGTTCAGGCCTTTGAATACCCGAGGCTGCGGCGGTGGGTGTGATGGATATGGGCGCCAAAGGCGAAGGCTCCTTTCAGTGTCGGGCTCGCCTTATTCCCTTGTTGTGGATCCTAGAGAGCAGGAGAGCTTCGCAACGAAACGGGGATCGAACCGTACCCGAAACCCTACACTCTGTTGGATTTCGGGGAGCTGAAGACCACCAAACTTAGCACTTTTGTATCTCCTTAGGGATTTAGCTGTTGTGACGGTCTTGAACGCAAAGTTTCACTTCTAAGCAGACCTCGAACCATATTGCTCGCCTGCATTGTCCGAGTGCGAACGCCGAAACCCCAAACCCTAAACCTTTTGGGTTCCGTGATGTCTGTTCTCGTTGCTTGGTTTGGGGTGTACCGTAGCACGCGGCTGAGTAGTGGCTGAATAGCAGCTGATCGTCTTGAGAGCAACCCTAAACCCTAAACCTGGATTGTCTGGAAGCCGTGCCTGCTTGTGCGAGCGCGCGAGTCGAAACCCTAAGCCCCACCCGCTGCAGCTGTCAACTTCTGGGTGCTCGTGCAGCTCATTCGTATCCAGCATCGCCCTGAGATTTTGCACTTACGTTTAGGGGTGGCCGACTTTCCGGGAGGATATGAGGGTTTCGGAGGAGTGATTACTCACATTTCATGTTTTGTGCTGGTCAAAGTCACGATATCTTTGCTTGTGAATGAGTCTAAGATTCCTCCCGCAGAGCCCCATGGCAAATACCGGCGACCCAGCTCGTAGGATCCCGATCGTAGGTGACTTTGAGTCGGATCTGGATATTTCTTTTCGCCAAATCTGAGGTTTAGTCGTGATGAGAGCAAGGCCAGTCGTGGTATTCGCTCCGAAGCCCACCACAGACGGCATGGGGCTTTGGGGTTTGGTGTCGGCATCATCAGCATAGTCGCTGTTGTTCGGAAGCCACCAAGAACAAGCATCTCGACAATCATCGTGTTACTCTCAGTGCTACCTATCCTTCAAGACAGCTCGTTGTCTGAAGATGTACCAGTATCCAAGCAGAGCCTGCGATGTACCTTGTCGTTCTACCGGATATTTGTGGAAGATTGTTCGATCTTTTCGGCCTCTGCTTCGCCCTGCTGCAGCAGCAGCGCTGACTCACAATACGCAAGCACTCACTGCATGACAGGTGCTGGAACGTGAGACGCGCGCGATTCAGCAGACGATGTTGGCAGCTCAAGCGGGACGATAGTCGCAAGAGCTTTCCGCAGCTCGATGGTTATATTTCCATGAAGGACCTGCAGAGACATCCATGCCAGAAGGATTCTCCGGAGGTGTCCATCACACATCCGGGGCTGCTTCAAGCATAATCTTCCATGGCCTGATGGCTGCTGAGCTGCTCAGGTTCTCCCAGTCTGAAGTCGATAGCTTCCGGGAGAGCTTCGTAAGCTGGTTCCATCAGCAGGAGAGGGAGGGTTTCGGGAGGTGTCGGATGGCCGTTGGGGAACCTGCTGCGCTGCCTTGGGTGTGTTTTGTTGATGGTCTTTTCGTCGGAACTCGTTATTTGGGTTGAGATGTAGTGGTCTTTGTTTGGATCGCTTGGCTGGCTGTGGTCGCACTGTCAGTAAAGCAGGTTTGCTTCAAACTTGCTTCATGCCTGACAGCCTATGTAGTCGCGGCTTCCAACCACTGGTAGAAGAGGTCGAGCAGCCAGTTGCCATGAATGGGCTTTCTTTCTTTGGTCGTTGACGTCGCGTCGGTGGCTTGTGCAACTACAGCCATTAAAGCCATTGTCTTTTCCAACCCGGGCTCGGCATATGTTGGCGGGTTTGACTATCTTGCTGATTGAGATGGCTGTGGTACAATAGAGTTGCCGATGCTCTTGTCTAGCGGCATACTACTAGACTCCTGGACTGTCCAATGAGATGAATGCAGTTACTTGCCCACCGCCCACTCCGACGACCAATTCACTCTCAATCTCTTTTGAAGGATTTGCGCACATCGGCCGTCTATCCCATGATGGACCCTGCGGAACCGGCATGTTTGACCAATGCAAGGCTTTGATGGCAGTTTCCACCCCTGACGGAGATTTCGCGGCAAAAGGGCCAATGTTGCCTCAATCGAGGTTCAGTCCTTTCGGATTGTGCACTCGGCATTTACATAATGAGTTGCCAGTCGCAGCTCTAGGGGGAGCTTCGTTCAGGTGTTATCGAATAACGATTTTCTCTTTTCCAAACGTTGCGCCTTGCTATATATTCACGAATCTGGACCGATATAGCTCGAAGTGGAGTTCTGCTGAAGAAATCCTGTGCCTTCGTGCCTTATTAAAGTCTATAGTTCGCTTGAGATTTGAGATGTTGACATGTACCCCCGGGCCCAACTCCAAGTACGAACCCTAATTTGTGTTCAAGCCTTTGGCAGTAGCATCGTGCATTATCAGTTGCGACATGCCCAGGATGCTTGTCGGCACAAGGAGTTGACGAAGGACTGGACATGAGGGCTTTTCTTTAGGCTCTTTTGGATCCTTGGGCTTGGCGATTGGGGCAGGTACTGGTTGCCCGCAGATAAGAAGGGCTGTATCTGCACTTAAAACTGCGTGCTTGGGCAGAGTTGGTACATGGCATGGCTGTGTATGCATGTATGCAGTACGGCGTTGAGCTAGATCCATGTTGCGTGCTCGATGCCTTTTGCTATTTGATGAAAGTGATGGCCACGGAATGTGGCCAAGGTGATCTCGAATCTGGGGTCTAGCGCTTCTTCATTCAGCTGTAGATTCGCCATTGGCCAGCCAGGACACATTGGACAGCCTCATCCGATCATTGGGTGTTCGCATCTCTGATGATCTGCGGAAGAGGCACAAAGTCAAAACCCTCCTACAGTTGGACCGTCGCTGCTGACATGCCTCGCGCGGCTTGTTCCAGTTGTCTGCGGGAGGCGACTCTCCAGAGTCGGAACTCACGAAGTTGCGGAGGAAACTATGACAAACTTGCCACCCAACTGATGCACAGTCAAGCTTTCTCCGTTTAGGTGCAGCTAACTCTCATCCGACAGCTCCGGTTTAGAGCTTGTAAGAGCCTGTGAGTCGGGACTGCATGTCTTGAGACTGTATCATAGGTACAGCACCACTCTGCTGCAGCCGCAGCAAACACCAGCGGGGCGGGTTTGCTGCGGGGCGGAGTCTGAACAACAGCACGTTCTGCTCCGACATGTACCTGTAGTGCGCGTCGGAATCCTTGTGAAGCCGTCCCTGCCGTGTGCGAGTCTGCCAGTCGAAAATAGGAACATCGTGGCTTCGGTTTTTTCGGTACACTACAAGGCACCTTGGAAAGCCTCGACTGGCAATCACTGCAGGTTGGATCGAAAGATCGAAGAGCCACGACCTTACATTTGCAATTTGACACTTAGAATCGTCGGCCAGCACTTGCAGGGGAAGAGGAAGTATATGGGCTTGAGGATTCCGGGAGGTAGGTGTATGGGGAGGAAAGACCGAGAGGGTTCAGGCCTTAGGGCAGAGGCAGGCGGTGGAGTGGGCCTCGGCACCAGGCACTATCAGCCAAGGTCGTACATATTGCCTGTCTTCTCCGTGCACTAAGGACACCAGAAAACCCGAATGTATCGACTCTCCTTGGACACCTGTGGGCCTTCATGCAGAGATCCAGCGATCCAAAATGCCGCAAGTGTGAACTCTTTGAGCAACAAAATGGGAGTTCACGAAAATTATTTTGGGTACCGTATTTTGGGCTCCTTATAGCCAGGATCCTACTATAAATTTTTAGGGTACTATATCAGCAGTCGAGACCCTTGCGAAAAAAGGGTACTATGTTAGGGTCCCCTATTTTCGGAAACCCCCCACATTGAGCACGGCAGGTTGAGCCCCAGTGGCAGCCTGGACTTTGCGGACTTCCTCCGGCTCCTTTCTTGGAAGCTGTGTGCTGAATTAGTATAGAAGCCTGAATAATAACTAATAACTACTGGTATTGTTCCTTTTAGGGTTCCTTGTTGTGAGTATCGTAGAATAGACCCCAAAGCCCTATTTTAATTAGGAAGGCCCCTATATTATCGGGGTTCAGAGTCCTCAAATAATCCGCTCTGGCTACTTGTTCAGCTTCCTTTGAGCTTTATGGGTTCGCCTTGGCATGAAGGTTTGCAGGGTTTCATCAGCAGTATGGCTCAGCCCTGTCTCGCAGTACTTCGATTTGCGAGATTTGTTGACAAAAACCGCCAGGAATATGCCGGATCCTGTTTGGGGGCCTCACTCGCGCTCCCCCTGACAGTAAGCCCACTCGCCCAGCGTAGCTACGCTGGCTTGTGATGAAGGGACGGGCTCCATGTACGGCTTGAAACAGCGGTAGAACGAGCTTTGGAGTTCTCGATAACAGGGCATAGTTCCGGCGCAGCCGACAAGCAGTAAGTAACACTCGCTAGATACTTATAGTATGCTGGGCTTTCATTAGACGTTGGCGTCTAAATCTAAATTCCTTTTGCATTGAACATCAGGAGGATTTGTTCATGCTCTAGTCCAGTCAGTCTACCCTAAGGCTGATGCGATGGATGGTGACGGTGGACTTCGGCGGCATGAACAAGTCGAATCAGTGAGACCTGTGCTGTTTGTCGTCCTGCCTACAGCTTGCACGATGACTTAGACCCGAAGACCCTTCTAGCCGGAAGCAGAAGAGGCGACTCTGTGACCTTCCCCGAAGATGCCAGTCTCACGCATGGATCAAGATTTCACCATGGCTGACCGAGCCTGCGACTGCGGCTAGGGGCTGTCAGCCTCAATGCAAGGCTCTCATGGAGCCTGAACCTACTGTGTTCTGTTGAGTCGCTGTTCTCAGCAACCTCATATACTTCATGATTCATTCGGGGCCAGATTCCCCAAGCAGGAACCAGGGAGGCAAGCGGCACGTCTGTGATTCGCCTGTGCCGGTCGCAGGCTCGTAGGGGCCGGCCCTCTTCGAGCCAGAATTAAGCTGGCTAGTCCTACGCAGAGAAAAAATCTTTCGAGGTTGGCTTCGGCACCAGTGAATAAAACAGCTTCCAGTTTTGATATCACAAATCCGTACAGGCGTAACATTTTTATATAAGCAGTAGATAGCGGGTGAATGAGAGATTGCACAAGGTGAGATGCGAAGAGGTTTGGAAAGCTGCAGGCTTGTTTTAAGGGTCACTGCAAGTTGTGAGAGCTTAACACGTGGCTGGACTCCTTTGATCTCAAACAGGAGTGGGGGTCTTGGGTCTTGGTCATGGAGCTCTGGTTTGCTATTCTGTCCAATTCGGTTCTCTTGATTATGCTTTTTCGGTTGCCGGTTGCTTCACTGATCGCAAAGGTTAAGTGCCCGTCGTCTGTAACACTTGAGTCTTGGTTTGACGTGGTAGACAGCACGAAAAGATGGACGCAGAGGCATCGAGTCCAAAGCCAATGGGGGCCTTCCGCATCTTCTCCGACCGCTCGGCGTCGGATTTGGAAGCCTTCGAATGGAATCCCACCATGGACCTGAGTTGCGAACTTTGGGGTCTACCTTCAGTTTTGAAAGGCTTACCGAAGATGACCCCAAATTAGACTAAAGGCGAGGTATCTGAGATCTGCACATAAGAGAGAGGACCTGCTGGCCTGCCTCACAGCACCGCCTGACTCGACGATGAGTATCTATCGCCTGCTGTCCGAAGACCAAAGCTTCTTGGACTTGCTTTGCTCAGGTCGTTGGGGAGCAGTTTTTAGAAACCTCTGCCCCAAGCACACACCAGAGAGTTATGTTGTCATATTGCTGTCAAAGGGCCACTACGTGCGGGACCTGTTCCGTTCATTTGGCTTAGTTGAGGGGTTTGGTTTCGGAATTTCCGAGACCTCTGTCCCATGTGCAATGCACAGACATACGTACCGACACCAAGTCTTGTTGCATGCTCAAGACATCCCAAGAGTCTCCCTTTGAAAATCAGGTCCCAAGCTGCTCTCTGAGAAGATCACTGGAACTGGCAGTGCTTTGGCCTGGTCCCCCTGCGGCCGGCGCCTGGCAGTTGGGGATCGCTTGGGAGGCATCGCCATCTACGACGGCGTCTTGTCCCGTGCTGTTCTCGATTCTTCTGAAGTGAGTGAAAAAGACGGTTATTTTTTTAACCCACGCCGAATCTACTTCCTTGCATGGCCCGCGTTGCAGAGGCGAGACAGGAGGTGTGCTCCATTCCCGGCGCTCCCACGCTGTGGCCGTGACCGCCTTCTGCTGGGTGGAGAGCGGCTCTGCCTGCGAGGACCCTGCGTGGACTCAGGTGCTGCCGCCTTTGCTCTCGGTGCCCAGCGCGCCCAGCAACATGTTCGCCGAGCCTCGGGAGGAGGCACCGACGTCCGCGGCCGGGCTCACGTTCTTAGCGTCCGTGGACGAGGGAGGTCACGTGGTTATTGCGGCTGGTGGCACCTTCCCAGTGCAAGTTCAAGACTTGCCGTCATTGCGGCCCAGGGCTGTGCAGCTGTCCCGCGATTGTCGCTGCTTGGCCGTGCTGGGTCACCCTGAGCCACTGGACTCCGGGGGATCAATTGGATCTTCTGGGTCTGCAGGCAGCCAAGGCATCGGCGAAAGCGAGGTCAAAGCCAGCAAAGCCTCAGATCTAGCTTTGCTGGTCTTAGACGTCCGCAAGCTGGCAATCCGTCGTCGGGAGCTCGCCCAAAGCGCTTCCCTGGTCGAGCGGCTCTCTGCAGTGGCAACATACACCCAGCAGGCCGTCGACACCCTCGCGAATGTGTGGAGGAGCGCTGCAAGCACCTTTGTGAACAAGATGAGGGCCTTCTTCGATTGTCTCCAAGCATACTCGGGAGACGACACTGACGTCCATTCGGAGCTCCTGTTTACACTTTGCACAGGCAACCCATCGGACGCCCTGCATGCATTCCTAACAAGGCAGACAACCCCTCAGCAGCTGTCGAGAATAGAGAAAGGCTTGATGCAGGCGCTGGACTACGTCGACCTCGTCACGTGCACCCGCCTCCAGGCATAGCTCACACAGGGAAGACGTACGTATTTCATTTCTTGCTTCTTCTATGGTTCGAAGCTCCCGAAGCTCCAAATGAAAAGCCTCTCAAGTTTCAAAAAAAAAGGAAGGCAGATCTCGCCCAAGCATTGCGCACAAGGCGAACCATAGAGCCTAGACACAAGGTTGTCACTGAGCATATGGGTCTGCTGTGTGCGCCGACTCGAAAGGAGCGTAAGGAGGTTTCCACTGGCAGCTGTGAGTCTGGTCTAATTAGAAGTCAGTGCTTGCCAAGTCACTTATAATTAAATTTGAGGGGCAAGTTCAGGTGGCCGTGCAGCACCTTCTTGCCATTCTCCAAGACCTAAAGGCCTGCAGTGGGCGGCAGCGCTTCCAATCCATCGGTTTGGATTCCGAGCTGCTGTGTGAGTTGGAGACACAGACTCTTCGCTTTTCATCCTTAACTGAGCATCTCCTCCTGGACTGCTCGAAGGCTCGGAGCTTTGCAAGGACGCTCTTCCAACTGCTGCTGTTCCAGGCCCAGAAGCTCACGGAGAACACCGATGCTACACCCTCGACGCGCCCCGAGAGCCGAAGTGGTGCCTGTGTGGCTTTGGGCACCGATGAGGATGTCGAAAGCTTCGTAGCAGCCATGCGCAGCCGCCGCTCCCTGGAGCTTGAGGAGGTGTCCCAGCGCATCGGAAAGTCAGCAAAGGGATCCGAGAACCAGGAATCCTTGGTGACACAACTGATGACCCTTTCGAGCACCGCGGAAGGCCTGGGAGAGCAGCTTTGTGCCGCAATGGCCCGGTGCAGCCGTGTGATGGCAGAGAGGCACTTGCAAATGGCTCCGCCGTGGCAAAGCCTGAAGCGACCTGAAGGAAGCGAGACCCTGCAAAGCCCACGAGGCTTGGGGCGGCCTGTTGTGCATATGGTCTGGGAGGAGCGAGAGGGAGACTCCCAGTTGGTAGAGACCCTGCCTGCCCGGCTGCGGCTGCTGTGGTGCGATGGTACCGAGGCTGGGGCACAGCTTTGCCTCGCACGCCTGGATTTCCCCAGCTCGGAGTTGGCCATGGCCAAGCTCAGTGCCGGGAGCTTTGGACACTTTCTTCTTTGCCGTAGCTACGACGCAGAACGAGTGGCAGTGCTCCTGCAGGACACAAAGCGGGTGACCACGCAGGTGTGCTTGATGAACCTGGAGGCAATTCCGTTCACATCTGGGCTTCCAGTTCCCGCGACAGATTTCACGGAGCTGGCGCAGGATGCAGTGAAGCAGAGCGAGCCGCTGCCGGAAAGCTATTTCTTAGCATCGGCGATGCGAGTCATGAGTCAGCGAGGCGTATGCTCAGTTTATTCCTCGAGGGCCAGGCGACTCTTAACTCTGGACATGGAGGCAGACGAGGACGACATGGAAGACGACCCTTGAGGTGGAAGACGTGAAGATACGTGACACATTCTGGTCAAGCCATGCTTCAAAGACCCTTTCACTCTGGAGTGCAAGCCGAGCAGAAGCCCCCACAAGCTGGTGCAACGCGAGCGAATCCTCTCGGCTGGGTGCCAAAAGGTCACTGGAGGTCTTAACCCGAGAGCTTGACTTACCCTCTCAACATGCGACGGCAAGCATCTGGCTTCTGGCCTTTCAACTTCTCTCTAACTCAAGCTACTTCCAGACCCTTCCCCGCTTCCAGGGCATCTTCGCAAGTGGCTCACAGGAGGGCAGAGTCTCCCGCACGAGCAACAGGGTGACAGATCCAAACAAGCACACAAAGCCCGGTATTCTCGGCCCCTAGCCTTAGCAAGACCCAGACCCTCGACATCGACAACAAGGATGCAAGAATACGTATGTATGCATGTATGCATGCATATCTGAAATATGTATGGATGGAGTCAGCAGGAGCTTCCTTATGTGAGTCGCCTACCTTTACCTCAAAGCCTTTGCACTCTACCCGGCTTCACTCTAAACAGCCTCCGAGAAGCACGAGATGATACAGTGTCTGTCCACAAGCAAAACTGCAGCAAAGCCAACACCCGTGGCGGATTCCTCCTCGCCATGGTTGTCGGCAGTCAGGCCACCCTCTACGGAATCCGAAATGTAGAGTGCAGCAACGAGGTTGTTGTTTAGGGTTGACAGGGTTTGGGAGCCTAAGCCTAAGTTCTCGACAGATGGGCTTCGCCTCGCAGGCTGTCTTGAGATGGTTCGTCAGCAGTTGACCACGCAATCTGAGCTGATGCACCAGCCACGTTTTTGCCGAGAAGCGGAACCCAAAACCCAAAACCCTAAACCATACGTGTAACTGCAGAACAATTTCTGTCCAAAAGCTTTGACCCTCGATGCCTCGGTCCTGCAAGCCGGGGCGATCTTCGTCCGGGTCACTCCGAACCCCTCAACCCCAAGCCCTATAAGTCCTAATTACACACCCTACAAACCCTAAAAGCCCTCTAAAGACCCAAAACCCGGGGTTCACCCTAAACCCTAAACCCTAAACCCAGAATGGGCAGAGGTGGCACGGCAAGTCTCCACTTCGGCCTTAGGCTCCTTTGCCGCGTGCCTCGGCGCAATGCTCTTCAAGCGTTGGGACCTACCTAGAGTCTCCATCGTCGTTCCTTTTTTGGGGGTTTAACCAGCAGCATATTGAGGATCCTATAAGGTAACCTAAAACGGAAAACAATGGAGACTATACGTAGTATTTTGGGCTCAGGGTTTGGAATTATAAGGTTGCAGACATAAGCGCTGCATGGTGGGCTTCGGCTGGAACTCAGGAAACTGTCGAGTCCCTTGTCAACAAAAGGGGTTTGGGTCGAAGGAGTTGAAGGTTTGCGGATGCAAGAAGGATCTGGAGTTTCTGATGTTGCAGGGCTTCAGCTTGAAAGGCAGAGGGGCCATGGCCATTGACATGGGGCGCGGGGTCAGCAGAGTTGTGTCCATGGCTCTTGGTTGAAACTTGCTGGAGAAGGACAAGAAGCAGGCTCAGGAGTTCACCACTACACACACACACACAGCCACGGCTCATATTTATGTTCGATCTGAAGTCCCCGATCTACGAAGCCTGAAGTGCTCCTTCTCATGATGCAGATATCGATGCAGCGTCGAAGCTGGGAACTGATTGGGGGCATTTACGACAGGGACATTGGGATATGTGTAGGTACAGGCTCCAGGGGTGCCGCAACGGCCACTGCAAAGGCAACGTTTTGCAGCAGAACGCGCATGTAGAAGCCCACACAGTTACTGATACTCGTCCTCAGGCTTCCTCGTGATAGACATAAAACCCTAAACCATAAACCCTAAACCCATACTATCTTATGCCTTTATATGTTGGACTCGGCGACCTGGCAGGTTTTGCAGTTACATTGGCGTGTGCCACTACGTGCCATGGCCCAGCTGGGGGGATTGCTTTTTGGGTCCAAGAGCTATGCTCACAGCACGATATCTTGAGCCTCTTCAACCGATTTACCTAGAGTAAAGGTGGCCATGATTCTGGGGGAGGCACGAAAGCCTGCTCAAGATCGCGTTTGGGGAGGCGCCTGCTTCAAAAAAACCCTACAGCCTGGAGGCATTAAAGCCTTGAGGCCGTAGCCCTAGGAACCGAAAGCCAAGGCGTGCTTGCATAGTCACAGTCCAGACATGTACCCTGCAATGCGGGCTCGTCCTTGCTAAGTAGGAGGCAAAAAGCCCTTCCGAAACCGCTGCATTGCTTTGTCAGCTCGTAGCCGCTGCTGGGCAGTGTAATGTCTGGGCCGGGATAATTGGCACGACTATTCCTTGGGGTTCATGCCCCCACAACCCGACTCTGATTGTCCAGGCCCCTCTATGTAGTGCTTAGGAGTTTAATGGGGGAACTTCAGGATCCTCGGGCCCCAGGAGTGAGGGGTTCTTTACGTTGCGGTGGAGGTCTGTGGTATGGTGTTGAGAGCTTTAGCGGCTTTTTTGCAGCTTTTTCGGGGGATTCCCGATTTCTGACCATGAAACACGTCAAACGAATGTGTAAGCCCCAGGCCACTGGGCCCGAGCGACTAGATTCGACTTCGAGAGCACTATTTGGCTCGAAATACCTGCGACCAAAGTGTCACAGCTGTATTCTTTGAAGAGTGCGCCACATACTGCACATCCTTTTTGTATATGGAGTCACTGTGCGGCTCTGTTTGCTTTCATTGCTCATTTTGGTTAGCATCGGGCGTCTTCGCTTGGCGCTGCATTTACATGAGGGTTGCCTAGGCTATATGATTTTTACACCAGCTTGCATCCGGCATGGCTTGCCCGTGGAGGTGCGTATTGCTGGCCGCGGTGCCAGTAACTGCAACTCTGCT
Source organism: Symbiodinium sp. CCMP2456 (assembly GCA_905221635.1). Classification (NCBI taxonomy): domain Eukaryota; class Dinophyceae; order Suessiales; family Symbiodiniaceae; genus Symbiodinium; species Symbiodinium sp. CCMP2456. The sequence continues at coordinate 72,945 of CAJNDV010025558.1, read as the reverse complement.
GCTGCTACTGCAATCCCGTGCTCTGTCCGGAATGTTGAGTGGACAGCGCCCAGAGCTCTTGGAAACTGATGTGGATCAGATGCCAATTCTGATCACAGCTTTGGACAGACTCGAGAGGAAGATGATCCACTTGGAACAGATGTCAGAGACAATCCTGGTGAAGGCTCCGGCGGCTGCTGGGTCGGGCTCAAGCGGGCCGTCCTTAGATCCGGAGTCCTTAGCCCGAGTGGAGCGGAGATCGGAGGACTCCTACTGGTTTCAGCGGAAAGAGCTAAATCAGGTGCCAAGTCCTCACTTTGCAGGCCTCGAGCCCAATTGGCCGTGTGTGTGGGGCGAAGAGCAGATCGGCGTTGCAGGCGGTGATGGGAATAAGTGGATGTGTGGCGCCCGTTTGCTTCAGACACCCTGCGTGGTGTATTCCTTCAGTTTCGGCGATTTCGCATTCGAGAAGGGGGCGATTAGTTTGGCGAAGGGATGTGAAGTACATGTCCATGACCCCACAACTGATGGGTCACAGTTCCCCGAAAACATGCATTGGCATTTCCATAAAGTTGGTATCGCGGATTACGACGGCTTATTCAAGCTTGGCCGCGGCACCTGGCACCTGACACGGATGGAAGGAATGCCTGTAAAGACTCTCGCTACACTCATGCAGGAGCACGGCCACAAGCACATTGATGCACTGAAAATCGACATAGAAGGTATAGAGTACCAAGTTATCACCAACTTAAATACAAGTGGCTGGCCCTCCATAGGCCAACTGATGATAGAGGTGCACGTCCAGAAAGATGAGAGGTACAGAAGGTGGCTCCTGAAACTGGTGGAGCAGATTGAATCTGCTGGCTTCAGGCTGTTTCACAAAGAGACCAACGTGCTTGCCCCACAGGGGTGCATAGAGTACGCCTTCATTCAGCGAGGATGGAGGCCAGAGATCAAGGCCTACGACATGTATGCCCAGAGATCTCCACGGTAAAGTCGCGCAGATATGCCAATCCAGCTTTCCGAATCCGTGGAAGGCTTGCGGTTCGCGGCCGTAGAAAAGCGCGAGACTTTCTTCTTGGAGTCATCAGACCTTGGGTTCAGCAATGTTCGGCAAGGCTACTCCAGCTTCCGTCGCTACTGATGCGAGTTTGTGCTTCTGCTAACAGCACTCGTGCCTCTGTGGCTGTGGCCGTTGTGCCTGTTGCATGTTGTGTTCTCATCGTAGTTTGGTTCTTGTGCTGCAGCTACTGCTGCATATAATATACCTGCTGGATGATTACTGAGAACGTATCCGCACTTTGGGTATTTTGGCATCAGCAATCGCATGTTCGCCTCTCGAGGCTCATGGCACTGACAACCCTTCATATAGATATGCGTTTTTCTGAGCACTGCCTTTTGGCTCCGGTCGGAAAGATGCCAAGAGTCTCCAAGGCCTCACTAGGAGCCGGCACCTTGAGAAGAAACCGGTTTAGGGATGCTTAATTAGTTTAATTTCGGAAGTTTAGGATTTGCGGTTTAGGGTTGCAGCGTAGGTGTAGGAAGATGCGAGACACGGCTGCTTACAGCGACTCAGTCTTAGATTGACATCTTGAAGACTTGCGACCCCTCGCCATGAGCACCCCCAACCCATAACATGCAAACATTCTTGTGCGAAAATCTTGAGACATACAATGACATGCAGCGGGCCGCGAAAGTCACGCTGCCGACTGCCGGATGAATCCTCGTTTGAGTGCTGGCTATGGGCCTGCGAGCCTCCTTCCTGCGTTTTACATTTGTCGGGTTGCCCAAGACCCCTGTTCTTGTATTAAGGCTTCTATCTTGTGTTTTGTGAGCTGTGTTTCTATGTTGTCGATCCTACGGCCGTGGTTAAAACAGTCAACTAAAGGCCATACCAGCCAAGATAGCGGTAATCACAGCCAGGACAACTACACCGACTATCACCACCTTAGTAGCAACCCGCAGTGACAACGACCGCACAAGAGATGATTTCAAGTGGGGTGCCGGAATGAGGCTCAGGGTCATGTTCTCGCACTGAGTGCAAATATATACTCTTCCGTGTGTGTTGTCGCCAAAAATAGTTTCACTGTGCAGATGTCGAGCGTGAAACAAGAGGCCTATCACCAACTTATCAACCAGAGCAACTAGCCGATTCCTCGCACATGGAAATTACCCGCGCATTGCGAAGTTAGATGTCTGATAAGGCACCTTTTGCGTCGTCAGGGTCTTGCAACGGCGAAGTGTTTCAGCAGGGCTGTTTTGCTAAGGGACCAATCATCCGAAAAACCGTTCAGCGATTCGGGATGTCTCAACCCTGCCGTGAAGACATGCTTGTTCGTTCCGTGGTGAACTCCTAAGCCTCCCTCCCGCCACACCGACCAAGGTGGAGAAGAAGATTTATTGGGCGCTCTGGTGGCAGCGCAGGACCAGCACCGCCTTCTTGGAAGAACTTACGGCACCGGTCAGAAACACTCAGACACATGCACGCGGGATAGGCTGCACCGGTTGAAGTTAGGACTGAAAGCAATATGTGTACCAGTGCAATGTTGCACTACGCCGTAATGAGTTACACTGATGGCCAAAGACGATTTCCCTTTAGATGGTGCAGAAGCACGGCACGTACAGTACATCATTTAACACTTGTAGCAGCATTGTGCATGACACATTACTTTCAACAAGACCGTGCAGCAAAATCGAGCTCTGTGGGCGATGTGGGACATAGGCACAGGGGGTACCGGAAACACAGCAACAATGCACTACTGTCACAGTAACATGCAAACACTCGTGATGTCACAGGCATGCAGTAACTATTTCGTCGCCAGAATAGCAGCATTGCTACGGCTGAGCGCCGTTAAGTGTAACTGGAAGGCCGTCGTATGCAAATAACAAGACCTTCTTCCGCTCCGTGCCTGGATGTGCAGTAGTTCTGTAATAGTAGTTGCTGTTCTCAGTTTTCTGGGCAAGTGCCATGCAGAGTGTACGCGAGCTTTGGTTCTTGTCAAACCCAAGGGGGTTGAGGCTGAATTCTAAGTGCCACGTTGCGGCAAGTCCCAGGGGGACTTCTTGGACACAGAGGCTCTCGCAAAGCGGGCGCCCTTAGAAAGAAAGCAAAGGAGAGTGTGTGAGAGAGAGAGCAGCTTTACAGGGCGTCGCTGTGTTCTTGTCCTCCATGTGTCTGAAGTCGTCGGCTGTCCAACCTTCCCTTTGCACAAAGCCAAGAAACCTCAGCTCTCAACTATTCGTGTATCGACGCAGTGGAAGGAGCGCCTCAGCCATGCGCACAACCTCAGCGAGCTTACAGAGCGGCGTCAGGTGGATCATAACCGGTATGAGTTCTATGATCAGTGTTGCATGCAATGATTAACGGTAGCCATCGCATGCTGCCCAAGCATGATTACTGAAGGCACAAGCAGTCTAGTTAACAGTCACATGTTTTGAAGTCAAAGTTTGTTACTGGAGTTGTTGGAACGGAAAGTCAGGTCATAAGGCAGACTGTCTAGAAGAACCATGAGCACGTAGCACGCTGGATCTGTGTAACAGCTGGTGTTTGGAAGTAGAGTCGGCTTGGTCGACAGCTGAATGTTAAGTCCGAAATCTGTGTGCTGGGCTTCTCAAATTTACAGCCTTGTCCAAGTTAGTCTTCGAAAATGCAGCTCACAGCCGGTACAGCCGCTTCGACATGCCAACGCCCACCCTGAGAGGAATGTCAGCGCTTGGCCGAACGACTGCGCCAAATGGGCCAATACATGGATCCTGAGGAGGTCCGAGCAGTCTACCTACTTACTTACTTACTTGCTTGCTTACTTACTTACTTACTTACTGTTACCTACTTATACCTCCTGCCTACTTACTACGTACCTACCTTGCCTGCCTACCTACCTGCCGACTTCTTACCTCCCACCGACCGACCGACCTGCCCTACCTCCCACCGACCTACCCACCACCTACCTACCTACCTACCTACCTACCTACCTACCTACCTACCCACCTACCTACCTACCTACCTACCTACCTACCTACCTACCTACCTACCTACCTACCTACCTACATACATAGATACATAC
>CAJNDV010025558.1:52612-68802 GCA_905221635.1 Symbiodinium sp. CCMP2456 | reverse complement strand
CCACACTCCGTTCAGGTGCACGCCCACAGCGCGCAAGGCCGCGGTTGCATCCCCTACCTACCTACCTACCTGCCTGCCTGCCTGCCTACCTACCCACCTACCTACCTACTTACCTACCTACCTACCTACCGACCGACCGACCGACCGACCTACCTACCTACCTACCTACCTACCTACCGACCGACCGACCTACCTACCTACCCACCTAGGGAGACCTACCCATACTCTGCCTCCCTACCTGCTGCCTGCCTTACTATTATAGCTACCTACTGCTGCCACTACAGCCATTGCTGCTGCTTTTTCTTATACGTTTTAGGAGGTTACGAGAGTACATCTAACGTGCTGCTAACAAGCAGCCTTTCATAAGGTCAAACACAGGACCGACAATGAACACAACGGGGGCAAAACGAGATCCCCATATACTTCATGTTCATCATGGCCGTCATTCTTCAGCATCGTTCTCGTCCACGCGATTTGCAGCAGGATGCCTCGGCTGCCGTGCAACCTGCGCCACACCCTCGGAACCGCAGAGACACCTGGTTGCTGGTCGGCAGCAGGTGGTATTGCGGCAGTTCCTTACAGAGCTTTTACAGCGAGGGAGGTCTCCAGAACGGACAGTTTCGGGTTCAGGATTCTATTAGGGTCACTGAGCATGAGCGGGATCAGTTTAACAGTCGAAGCCGTGATGCGTGGGTTTTCATGGTGCGCGAGAGCAGTTGAAAAGTGTTAAAACGCGTGCGTTCTTTAGGTCAGGAATTCCGCAGACGGGGCCTTCATGTACTGCCAAAAGCCTGTTCACATGTCTTCAGGCAAGAGCTGTGGTCTTTTGTGGGGCACTGCTTGCTGCACTGTCCAGCATTCTCTGCTGTGCTGAAATCGTTCCGAACAACAACGGTATGTGATGATACGGATTTGAGGCATGCCCCAGACCAGCATGACAGCGGCATCAACGAGCAGCTTCTGGCCATCAACAAGGCTTTGGAAGCCTTTGCACTGAGGTCGCTCAAGTTTCTTTCATGCGCAATTCCCGTTTAAGTGCCCTGGGTCTGGATCCTGCAGGAGATCGTCTGCATTGTGGTGGGTTACCCTCAATATGTACTTGCCGACGAACTAGCCATGGGCGTGCACCCTGAAGAGGTGCTTCACAGCGAGCTACTGCGGCAGCGTCTGCGAGCAGATTCTTTCGAAAAGTGCAGTCGGTGGCGTCTTTCCTTCAGCTGTGACAAGGCACGTCTGCGGAAATCCGAGTCCTAAACGAGGGATCACGAGTCAACAGACCAGAAGATGGAGCAGCATCGCTTGGCTGCTCGTGATCAACTACCGATGCCACTTCTTCAATGCAGCGGCAGCCAAGCTGTAGCAAACTGCTGCTCACGATGATCGCAAAAGACGGTCTTCACTGAAAGCACAATGATCGCGGTGACCAGCATCGTGTGGATGTCATGTCACAGCGGGTTGGGTTGAGAGTCGATCGAGTAGTCACGGCTCGCCCCTTGAAGTCCCGCGGGTTCAGCTTTTGCGATTCAGAGTCGCAGGGGTCTCGGGCTATTCCGGCTAGCATCAGAGACCTGGATGCAGGAAGGATGCCGGGCAGCGGTACGCGGCTTTCTGGAGATCAAGCATATTCCGGCAAGTAAACATACGGGGCTTCCCGCTTTAGGCTCTCTTCCTGCAGGGGGCTTTCCTCCCTGCTGCTCGGCAGGAGAAGCTCTCGTCAGCCTTTGACCGTCTTCTGGAGCTGAGTATTGCGCACGCGCTCCCTGACATGTTAAACTGATGGCAGAACAGACGGGGGGTAAGAAACATGTCGGCACTTAAGCAGCAGTGCTTGCTAGAAGTTTGTGCCGGTACAGCAGATTGTGTGGCGGAATTTCAGTCAGACACTTCGGGTGCCAGTCCGGAACTCCTCTAGCATCGCGGAACCTTGTTGTCAAGATACGTTTTTTTTTGCTTGCTCTAGACTTTGAGCGTTGTTTGTGCATGTTATTGGACCCTACTACGAGTCGTGTTGTGACATGTTGCGAAGAGGAGACAGAACAAAGCTCCCTCCCACACCATTTTCATGTTTCGAAGCAGCGATAGGGTTCTCTGTGTCGTGGGGGTATTTCTTCGTCACGTTTACTTTTTCATGTACCTCATGCTGATTATTGTTGCATTTTGAGTGCATCAGCTGGAGTTGCAGAAAAACGGACATTGAGAACATCCCACATGTGCATGCTTGCAACTGCTTCCGGAGATGAGACTCATGGAGCTTCGGAGCGATGTGCCATTGAGGTGCGGCATCGTGGCCACTCGGGTTGTGGTTCTGAGTTCCGGAAGCAACACCGGCGAGGCAAGGGCATCGCTTGGGGACTCGTTGATAGTGTGGGCCGGAAGAACCGCGCAGCAGTGGGACCCCCTCAAGTTACGATAACTTCCCCGAGGCCTGAACCGTCGTCCATGGCTCCTGATTAGACAGATCGGAGTGATTCAAAATGTCGGAGTACTGAGCTTCAGCACTGAGACTTCGCACTTCAACTTGCGAGGTGGATTTCACAATTACGGAGGACCCAACGGCTGCATCCCCTTCGGATGTGATCGAGGCAGCTGCCTGTCGAAGCACACCGCCTAAAGCTTGCACTACCGACCACATATTCAGGGGCCGGAAAATTGAACTTGGAAGAGTGTTGTAGGGTACCTCATCAAACTATGTACCTCCAACTCCTATTGATTCAGGCCCCCGCAGTCGCCTTGTGGGTTCCAAGTTTGCTGTCCCTCGCAGTGTTAATCCCGGTCCAAAACGCGAAAACTATCAAACTGCTTGGCTAGTGGTTGGATGCAGAGGGCTCAGGTACAGTGCACAGTTGCCTACCCCTCGAATGGCATGGACGCAGGGAAGAACATCATCAGCGAGTAGAACAGGGGGACACAGTATTGCCAACTGTGTTGTTCGCAGTGCATGCTTCTTTTCTTCGCTCTTTCCATGTTCGCAAGCATTATCCCACATCTACGGGCCTGAACCCGTGCCGGCGGAGGAGTTGCGCGATCAGTTGGGCGATGCACTGTCTCCCTTCCGCACCGGCGCCTTCGCGAAATTCGCTTCCTGCGTCCTGCAACTTAGCGGAGTGCTGCCTTCGCAGCACTGCTTGTGGGCGCCGGATCCAGCGGCTCCTTTGGCAGAGGCTCTCGATCCAGTTGTCGAAGGCTTGAGCAAGCTGAACGAGCTGGCGGAATCAGTGGCCCACCCAGACGAAGAAGAGGAGGACGAGGACGTCGCGAAGCGCCCCGAGTACTGGGGCTTGCGTGTCAGAGATTTGTCCGAGTTCAACACCTCGATTCACGATGAACTTGTCGCATACTGCCAAGACCACCATGTGCATTTCGAGAACGGACACTGCATCCACCTGTGCAAGCATGGGGCTAACTGCCCCTGGGGTGGTCATGAGGGAGTTCTGCATGACAAGACTCGCGATGCATCCCGAATGCCCGGAATGCCGCTGCTTCCGAACATGCATGCGGTGACTCGGCTGCTGCGATTCCAGACTGATTCAGTGATTGTCGCATTTGAGCCGTGTAGCTCATCAGCTTAGGAAGAGCCCTGCGAGTGCATCCAGAACCGCCCCCTACCCTTATAACCGACCATCACCCGCAACATGCGCCTGTACCTACTTCCCACCTCTGCCCTCCTTCCTGTGAGGGTTTCATTGCCGAACATACGAAACTGAGGTTGTTTCCCGGTATGTCAAGCCTCAGACCCGGCCGAAGGGAACATCTTGGGCTGCGATGAAGCTGCTGGGACTGTTATCATCTATGACTATTATCATGGATATTATTAGTGTTACGGCTTGTTTAGTCTTATTACTATTATTACTTACTCAATATTATTATTGTTATTCTTGTTGTTGAGTCGGTTGTCCGGGCCGGGTCGTGAAGGTGAAGCAGGATCCACACGAAAGGGGACAGGAAAGATTGAGTGCTGACAGCTTCAGCTCCGGATGCCTTCCCTGTATGTCTGCATCAGTCATAAAACGAGGCCTGCACGGTAGACGATTGGCAGCTGCCGAGAGCAAGTCACTTGTAATATTGGGATATGCCTCGGCAAGTATCATAATTACTCCTTCAGTCTTCTCTCTCTCTATCTCTCTTTCTCTTTATGAATGTATGTATGTATGTATGTATGTATGTACCTGTGTATGTACTATGTACCTGTGTATGTGCATACATAAATGTCAATACAAGAACAAACCCACACGCCGTTCCGATGTTATTCGGAGCCAATGAGAGCTATGTATTAGCCCCTGCAAAGAACGTTTCAGGGACCCAATTAAAGCCGAAAAAGCGTTGCAGGACACACTAGACGGTACGATGGGCAGGCAGGTCACAAACACGAAATAAATCGTAGTATAAAGCACCGGGACAGCCTGCAAATCCCAGCGACTCAGCCATGCAACAGCAGCTCAGGTACCCGCAGGGCTGCTAGGATGCACTGAGTTCTCGCAGGGCGGGCGTAGAGATTTGGAAATGCCGATTTGTTGCGTTGGGTATTGAGGTTTTAGGGAACACGGATGACACCTCGGTTCAGAAACGGGGACCGATGATGATGATGATGATGGTGATGATGATCATGATGATGATGATGATGATGATGATGAATGATACCGGAATCTATCCCAGCATTAGAAACAGAGCAGAAGCCTTTCTCGTCGTGGCATCGCCTCGGAGCCAGATCACACCGTGCCGCGCCTGCCACAGATCATCAGCATCAGCGTTCATGAAAATCACCATCATCAACATCATCACCGTCGTCAGCACCAGCACTATCATCGTCAGTTTGAAAGACCGGGTTGGCTAGGCTCTCACTGTTTGGATCGTATGGGTGCCCAAAAAACTTGGAGCAGTAGAGGGTCATAAACACGAGCTGCACCTACACCTTTTTGGATGAGTTTCTTGCTTGTGGTATCGCGAAACTTTTGACATGGACTCCTCTTTTTTGTTTTGGTTGCTCCCTGCCGAAAAGCCTCTTAAACCGAAGCTATTTTGGGGCTCATTAATATAATTAAATTAGCCCCTCTCGCAGTCGATTTCTTTTCGTGACACCATAGAACCAAGCTTTCGGGGTTATACGGTGTGGGGTTGTAGGGTGTAGGGGTCAGCTGGGAGCATTTTTTAGCCTCCGACCCTAAGGACTTCGCATCACGCATTTCGTGACGCACACGTGGGAGGAGATTGCAAAGACCCCCAGACTGGCGACCTTGAGAAATTTTAGGGGACTCTAACTCCAGAATCCCTTTAAGACTTTAAGAGGCTGTTCCGTGGGTTGGATACTGCTGTGACGGCGTCAGCCCGGTCCGAACTCCCAAGTAACTCACACCGAGTTTGTGTGCAGGAGCTTTTCTCTGACTTCGTGGGGAGCTTAGAGGCCGCTTTAAGCCCGGACAGCGCGGCTTGGTCGCGAAAGATTCTCAAGGGCTGAGCTGCAGACGGTGGGTCTATCCTGCAGGCACAAGTAGGGATTTACAAACTTGGGAAAGGAAGACGCAAGTAAGATGCGTGAAGTCTCCTGCTTTGCATTCGGTGGTGCGCCAGCCTGGGAAGCCAGGGTTAAACACGACTCAGCTGAGGTGGTGTGGGTTTGCAGCCTCGCGTTGAATCAGCGACTTGCTCGCATGCATGCACCCCATAGCAGTATTGCAAAGGAGATCGCCTTGATTTGTGCCACGATCCCTACGGGCACATGCCTCAAGAGGGAATATCGGAGGATGAAACCTGTGCCACATGGATCACATACGAAACCAATGTCTCAGAAGCCGACCTCATTCTGGGCGCTGCTGGGTTGAGTAAGGCGTCAAGATGTTGGATGTGATCTTGCGTGAGGTCCTTAACATTATATCGCAATTTATAAACGCCGTGCTGAAAGAAAGAGACCAGCAGGGCATGTAAGGCATTCTCTGCAATAGAGCTAGAGGTGTCTCGTCGTGAGCGGCAGTAGCAGTTTAGAGCTGATGCTCTGCACAAGCCAACACACACGTCGGAAGACAGATTCCATCATGCTTTCGTTACCCTGCTGCCTGCCAATAAGCCAAGCTCGAAATAGCTTTCGAAAGCCGTCAACCCTTGAGACGGAGCTTGTGAAGTCCAGGAATGCGAACATCACCGAGATGCTGGACGTGGAGCTGTTGAAGCTACTTGCGCTTGCATAAGTTGATGTATCCAATCCTGCATCGAATGAATAACTCCTGTTTTCAAGATGAACAGAGAATGGCATCCTGAACGAGAAAACATCGCGATCTCTCGCACAGAAATCCCAAGGACACAGTGGACGCATGTCGCGCGATCAATAGCGTAAGCAGCGCAGTAGAAGGTACCGTAGGAGCCAGTAGGAGCAATCGAGCTGTGCGCCGTGCGCCGTGCGCCTATGATGCAGCTTCCTGGGTACTGTAGCATCCGAAAGTACCTGACTGCTGTTTCCAAGGGTCTCGGCACCTGCAATTGTGTAACATGGCTTCTGTTTCAATACTCGGTATATTGATGTCGAGGGCATCAATAGCCCATGAGAGCCACACCTGTGTGTTGTTCGGAGGAACTCCGTTTTGCTGGACACATGCGCAGAATCCCTGATCTGCCAAACTAACGTCTTAGCATCTCAAGCTTGAGCCTCCCGATTCCTGACATGCTACTACAGACCCTGGCTCGACGTCATAAACTACACGCTGAATTCTGTGTCCGGCTTTCGGAAACAAGCTGATCTGATTCCTATCGTGCTAGAAGCCGTATGAGCCCTGTCGCCACAAGGTCTCCCTTCGCAGTCGCGCTTCGTCGAGCTTCGCGGCAGCTGGTTCTACTCGATCGGCCTCCTGGATGCCCGAGATAGTTTCTGTCGAATTCTTTGTGTTTTTGCACTCCCCAGCATCTTGCCTGCGAGGATGTCGGGCTCCGTTAGCTATGCCATTGGCGTTTAGTTGCCACCAAGCGACAACCGGTTTCATGTGCCCCTGCTGCGACCGTGACTGCTCTCGGCTTGGTTGGCCTCATGCCCTGATATGGCCCGGTTCGAACTCTGGAGGACAGAGCTTCCGCCCTGTTACGTCTCTATCCCTCCCGACTCGCAAAACCGAATTGTGGCTTATTACTGGCAGCATGTTCCAGTGCAGCACATCTCCCGCTGCTACCATTCCTTCTCAGGTTGGCTATTGTGGTGGCCACAAGAATTTTCCCACCACACCCAGCATCGTCACTTTCACATCACAACATGCTTACAATACTGATTTCGACACTCTCATCAACAAAAAGGAATAAAAGCTCATCAGGGCAAACATGCACACGTACAGAGTTTGAGTCACCTTTCGGAAACGACCTCGGTGGAGCGACATGCATGCCTGCATAGCGGCTGTGCGCCATGCAAGTCCACTGGAGCGCCGAAGCGAAAACACAAGGAACGTAGACATGGTGATTGCGGCATAGCAGTACGAGGTCTTCTGGCTTCATGTTTAGGCGCCTTTCCTGAATCTCCTCTAGTAAGGCTCACGGTGGAACACCCTCTATCGATCATCTCTACTGTAAACATATATATATACAAAATATCACATGTGTATATATATATATACATAGAGAGAGAGAGAGAGAGAGGGAGAGAGAGAGGGAGGGAGCCTAGAATTGACAATCTTTGCGCAGGGACCTCAAGGTGCCTACCAGGTCCTGGTGTGCCTATGAGCTGCCTGGATTTTTCTTAGCTCTGAAAGGCAGGGGTTGGGATTGGGGGAGTCGGGTTTTTGCTCTTGAAGCCTGGGCTTCTTTTAGGGTTTCCGGGTTTTCAAGGGAACCCTGCACCCTAAACCCAAGGCGGGTCCTTGCTAAGTAGGAGGCAAAAACCCAGGGCGGGTAGGAAAAAACCCAGGGTGAGCTTCGATCTGTTTCGCGCCGACTTGCACCTGATAGACCTCGCCTGGCGTGTCCGAGTTCTCAGAGCGTATGTCCTACCCGTAGTGGAAACCGGTGGTGAGACTGCGAACCGAGAGATCTCGTCCGGCAGAGTCCGAGTTACGAGAGCCAAGCCCCTCAACCCCTAGGCCCCAAGCCCCTAAGCTCCAAAGCCCTAAACCCAAGACCGACTTGTAGGAGGTGCAGAAGAGGTTTCCAGGCCTAGGGCTTGGGTTGCATGGGGCACCAAGTTCCGAGGAAAGGCGGCATAGACTTTCAAGTCGCCCAGCATAGCTTGCTGTTTTACGCAGAAACAGACAGTACTTGCGATTGGGATTAAATTTTGTCTTATATGAGGTTTTATTGTCCACAAGACAAGCTGTCCCAACCCGATGAAACCAAGACTTGCCATTGCGACGAAGTTCGCCATGCCGACCTTTCTCTGGCCTCATCCCGGCTCGGATGTTGAGAAGCTGAGGGGAAGCTCGGCTATGGTCAGCTGAGCAGACTAGTCCGAAAAATTATAGAGATTGCCATTGTGCAGTGGAGGCCACTAGCATGAACATGACAGCGCCGCTTTGTGCACCCCAGGATGTTGCAGGCATCAGTTTTTCATTCACTTAGATCCTGCCAAGAGGGCGAAGAAAGTGGTCCGAAGACGTCGGAATCGGCTTGGACGGCTAAGGAAAGGTCAAGTCTCTCGACCTGCGCGACGCAGTCGCCAGCAAGAAGGAAGACGAGGAGTCTCTCAGGGGGTGCACATATCATTTTGCCAGTAAAAGAGTGCCACTGTACTACATCCATGACGACATGAAGACATGAGAATGTCTGTGTGTGTATATGGCAGTGGCCCTGGTGTGTGTGTGTGACATAGGTTTCTTCTCATAAACAGCTGAGTCTGCGGAGCCTGAAGTCCCAAGTCCGACATGCTTTCTGTAGGGGCCTAAATAATTCCCAAGTCTATTTCGGGGATTCCTTATTGTAATTATAGTATAATATACGCCAACACCCTATTCTTATTTCGGCCCCTGTATTAGCCTCGCCCTTGTGCCTGTGTGCAGCGCAGGAACGGATCCGCCAAGAAATCGAAAGCTCGGAAGGCCCGGCAGGGATTTTGGCATTGCGGTCTCTTTGGAACTTTGGAGCTCCATGGTGGCCTCGACTCGTAGCCCCGATTGCACCGTAAACTCTAGGCTTCGACGTGTATTCGGGCCTTAGAGAACCGAAAGTGCTTGTGCATCTTGGGAGGCTATGACAAACTCAATTCTCGCTTCCGTTGCATCATGGTGCCTTGGCCTTGACCAAGCAAAGATCATGCGGAATGAAGCCCTGCACTGCCATGATTGACGGCGTTAGAAGGCACGCCAGACGCATGTGCATGTACAGCCTATAAGTGACAAACACACACAGACACAGACAACTCGCGACGATACCGGATGGCGTGGGTATGGCTTCGTGCTTCAGCACGGAGGAGATTGTTGATTCTGTTGCGATGCAGTTCTGGTGCTCTACATGCAATGGTCTGAAGGTGCATGGCCCTTTTCGCACTGAGGGCGAGCCCTTCATGCAAGTATGCAAAGCTAGAAAAACCGCACCAGCAGACCGACTTCCAGACAAACGCGGACGGAGGCGGGGATGGAGACAAAGACACGGTCATAGAAATGATTTGAACAGAAGCACCCGCACAAATCCTCCGATTGACATGTTCCTGTCACTAGGCTTTGCGTTCTAGCGGATCTTTAGTCAGCTGCTTGAGCGGTTAACGGTTGACGCCAATCCCGCACGCGCACACACACACACACAGACACAGACCCACACATGCACAAGGGGCTTGCCGCCGCGCCTCATCACGTGGTAGTTCATCTTCAGCCCCGGAGCAACATCGAGTTTCGATTGAGAGTGCAAGGTAGCGATCCCGGAAGACCTCCGGCACAAGGATGCCCCTTCCAGTAAAGCATTTTCTCCCACGACGTTTTATGTGCCGAAGTTATAGACCAAGGAGCTGACTTTGAACTTCTACTCCAACGCCATGTCCCAGGCAGCGTGGAGGGATAGTGTCATGGGATGTCCGAGAGCAATCACTGAAGCTAATCCAGAATCTAGACCCAGAAAGATAGGATCCTCAATCCAATGCCGTAGGGAGGGACACCTACTTTCAACAACTCCCTTCCTCAGCTCAGATCGGCCTTTTATGGGCCTTTTTTACAGCTCCAAGGACTCAGGATGTGTGTTGCAGGCTTTGGGCAAAAGCGCTTGGAAGGAGGGTCTGAATAGTTAACTGGGATTAGTGATACTGCCTTATAGTCTCTACTTTGTTTACGCCAACAATAGTTCATACCCCAGAGCTGGGCTTGGGAGCGAAATACGCAGAAACTGCCGTTTCCCACAATCAGTGCAAGCTCATCGCCATAAAACTGCGGCTGGGCTAGTTGATCGTGTTCGAACAACCTGGGCCATAGATGTTCTGATCCGCCCTGCAGCGAGCAGGGTTTTCGAGACCATACCAGCCATTAGTTAAATATCGAAGAAGACGATGATAAGCTGAAGCAAACTGTTGCCGCTGTTGTGCCTACAGGATGCCATCTAGGGCCAGAAACACATGCCAAAGTTTCAAAGGATTGCCTCGCCGAAGATTGTAACAGGTGGCGGGCCTCACCCAGCAGATAGAAGAGGCGGCGGCCGCGAACGATGCGTCCAAGCAGGCTCGAAAGCCTAAACCCAGAGCCGACTGTTGGCCGCTGCATGCTTTGGAAGTATGCAGAGCATCGAACACATGCTTTGCAAAGGCCAGAACCGGAATGGTTGTGTTGCGAGGCTTCATGCGTAGCCAAGAGGAGCAAGACAGCTAGTGGAGTAGGTCGGCCAACCACCCAGCCAAGCCCGCACTGCTAGTACTCAGATGTATGTACAAATGTTTGCGTATACATACATGTACTATACAGCCTATGTATATACATAGGCGCATGCATGCAGACAGACAGAGAGACAGCGAGACCGAGAGAAAGAGAGATCGCGAGACACATAAACGGACAGACAAACAGACAGACAAACAGACAGATATACGATAGCAGGGTACATTGCCAGGTATCTATAGGTAGATGCAGGCAGGTAGGTGAAAGTTAGACTTAGGTGTATCTGTGTTTACTTGCCTGGCAACATGTTGGTTTCAGTCTGTGTGCTTGATACGGTCTTTCGTATCTCGTTCGGTCAAATTGACACATGTGCACGCTTCCTGTGTATATATCTAGTATCCTAGTTTGCGATGAAAATCAAAAGGTGGAGCAGTTGGCGAGGGTGTAGGTCTAAGCTCTGTAAATTTTTTTGCGAAAGCACACGCATTTCCCTTGCCCCAACCCCATGACAGGCCGCTCTGAAAGCGGCACGGGATGCTGAGTTGCGTCGTCTCGAGGTCGCTTGATGCTTTGTAGGTCATCCAAGAGTCAGGTTTAAGTTGTAGGCTGCTGGGTCGTGTGGGTACGGTCTTGCTTGAGGGCTTGGAATTTGTTCAAGGCTTTTTCTGTGGCACCGGAAACATTTTCAGAGATCATTGGGTTGTAAGCTGACGGTAACTGACACGTGGGCTGGGAGCGAAACGATGCTGCAGGTCGTTGGGCTCGTGCTAGGAATCTGACATCGCCTGCTGCAACAGCAAGCTAGAAGATGCTAGTGCCACTGCGCAGCCATTTGCGTAGCTGCGACACGTTTAAAGCATCAAAAGTTGGCATCTGCATCTAGCTCTGTCAACTCCAAAGACTCCAAAAAAGAGCAACCCTAGACTCTAAACCCTTGCCTAGCACGCCCAAACAACAAAAGCCCGTGAACAAAACTCTTGTAAGACAATTCCAAGACTGTAAGATTCTGGGAAAGAGCCGCCACGCATGGTCTTCTGAAGATCTCAGCTCGAAACTTGCTTAAGGCAACAGACCTTTGTTTCAGCATTCGTGTCAACTCCCAAAGCAACTTCGGTTGTGGGCATCGTCCTAGCCCGGCGACACGGAAAAGGCAAGACAACCCAAGCTCTCTGCCGACCAAAGAATCCAAATGGGGGTTTCCGACAATAGGGGACCCTAATATAGTACCCTAAATAATAGGATCCTGTACCCTAATTTTTGGAAACTCCCGAATCAGAGTTGAAAGTTGAAAGCCAGGCCTCTCACAGTGCGGAGCAGCGAGCAGCACTGCTGACAGGGCGCTGTCGAGAGCTCGAGGAGGTCGTTTAGGGTACAGGGATTTTTTAGAGGTTTACGGCCTGGGAATTCGGTGTTCAGGGACGCATGAACGGAAGCATCGCAAGACTTGCTCTCAGGAGGTCTTAGATCTTCGAAAGCGGCTCAAAGAGGCGGAGGCGCAGAGCCAGGCCCTTTGGGCCGGATTCTGGATCTTAGGCTTCGGGGTCTTAAGATGTTGAGGCCTTTGGGGCTGCGGCTTCAAGGGCCAGCAGTGGTGCTTATGGGGGTTTATGAGGTTTGAGGGTCTGGGGTAGCGGATTGGACAGGGAGAATTCGGGCCTTTGGGCTTCGGGCTTTCGGGTATGCCAGAGAACTCCATGTCCCGAATTGCTGAAATGGTGGGCGGCTCACGGAACATGGTAAAACGCGTCCGGCGTGCCAAGCTGCCGAAGCCCTAGACTTGGTTACAGCTTTTGAAAGTTTCGGGTTGTCGGGGTTTCTGTTGGGCACATGGTTCGGCGGCATAAGCCTCAGTGTGGTTTTACGGAGACACGAAATGAACAAATCGGCATCAATGCTAGTAGGAAGCGCTCGGGCAAGCTCTAGGGTCTCTAGAGTACCATACTCTGACTCTGCAAGGTCTAGCTGGCTACTCATCTAAGCACACATCCAAGCACACGCTGTATCGGGGGTAGACCCACAAGCGCTTGTATCATTCTTGCCACACGGTAGAAGCAAGAAAGTTGGAACATCGTCATCCTCATGCCCTTCAGGTAAAGCAGAGGGAACCCCAGCGCTACTCATCCCAATTCCATGTTCCACTTTTCAGGAGCCCATTATAGGTGGAGAGTGTACAGGTCAACTAGACTAAGACTGCTGAGTTAGCCGTGCTCCAGAGCTGGCGCACAATGCCCGAGCGGAGGGTCGCCAGAACCGGGGAAAAGCCAGGGGGGCCAAGCTCTCGCGACGACCTAGACTTGACCAAGAAACTCAGTGCAAAGAACATCGAAAACAAGCTTGGGAAGGTCGATGTTGTTTTGAGGAGCAGGATCCATGAAATCCATGTCCTTTTGGAGCGATGAAGCTGAACGAAGCCCCGGGTAAAAGCTTCCCTCGGCACAAGGCTCCTTCAAACGTGCCGGAGGTGCCAGTTGTCAGGACTGCTGTTCCTTCGGCTGTGAAGCCTTGGCCTCCGAGGCTCTAAAGTATGTATGCCTATTATGTATGTGTGTGTATACAAATGTAGGTCTTATCTATAAACAAATCAGTTTCTATGTATGTGTGTATGTATGTATGTATGTATGTATGTCTGTCTGTATGTATGTAATGTATGTATGTATGTATGTATGTATGTATGTATGTATGCATGTATGTATGTATGTATGTATTATGTAGATACATATGTAACTTGTGTATATGTAGAACGATGGTGAGCCCTAAGCCGGGTCCAGGACGTCTGGCTGCTTCCGTTCCCGACGGCGATTCCACAGGTTCTGACGGTTCTGAGATCTGAGGCGCTGTTGGGACTCCTCGAGGCATGTGAGTTTCTCATAGGGACCTATAGGGGTTTACGATTTGGGGCTATCGTTCTAGTAGCCAGGACCCCGCTAAGGACCCCACTGGCACCCATCGGTCACTGCCGGCAGTGAGGGCCTGTGTCGTGATGGGGCCATAATGTTGAAGCACTGCCATTTGTTTGTGTGTGGTTGAGCTTTCGTAAAGTTGTGGACCCGACTTCAGCGTTTCGGATAACTGAGAAGATAGCCCGCTAAGGAGCTCGTCTAGGGAGAACGTGCGCAGATTCGTTGCTACAAGCCCGGCGATGCAAAAGTGCATTCGTAGAATCCGTGGCTTGTGCCCGCATCTGGTTTCACGGCCCCAGAGACTTGCGAATGTGTTTCTCATGTTCGCACTGTGCCGCTATGCCAAAAAGTTGCGCTGTAAATGGGTGCGCTCTCTGTGAGGAAACCTTTTAAGCATTAGGTAACTACGGTTTGGGCTAGGGTTGTGACATCGTACTTGAGCAAATCTTGATGGTCTCGAAGTCCGCCTGGCCTCCACTCCTGCACTGTGCCTTAACTGATCGACCGAGTTCCCCGAACCTTAAACCCTAAGCCCCGCGAAGCCCGGTGTCCTAGCCAGCCAACAGGCAAAAAAGACTGCAATTCCTGACGTGGTTTCTGAAACTCTAACACTTACTTCAGGGTTCGCTGCAGGTTCAGGATTTCGAGGGTCACCAAAGATGTCTGGGGGAGCTCGCAGTCTTTTGCCCCTACAAAGCCTCTGCCTCCAGAGGCCTTTTCATGACCCGGGCACAACCAAACAGAATTCTAAGGGCCCGTGTCCCTGATTTATATCTAAAGCCCCTAAACGCACCCCTTCTGCTTCATTTTGTCGTCTGAGGCCGACTCTTTGCTGGATCCCGGGCAGGCAAATGCACTGGGACTGGCCACGGCAGTAGGGCGCCCAGTGTTCAGGAGTTGGTTTTTCAGGTTTGGGGCGGGGGATCTGGCCCTAAGATAGGGGCGTGAATATTTAGAATAGGGTTTTGGGGTTCCTTATGATAATTATAGTATACTATACCCCAAAACCCTAGTCTAATTATTAAGCCCCTATAGTTCAGGGACAGTTAAAGGTTTACCTAGGTTGTACACTAGGGTCTAGGGCGTTGTGTTCATGGTTAGTGGGCTGTAGCCTGAATTGATTTGATCGGCCGTATCACAGTACATGGTTCTCGTGCCTTTAATGTTGCAACTCAAGACCAAGAAGAACGCAGGTTGTAGATCTTGACCAGGAAGAGAGAGTAGCGGGAGTCAGGGCACTCGCAACGTATCATAGTGTAATGTGACGTGGAGGTTTGAGTTTCGTGCACCAACCCCCGTCGAATCCGCTTACCTCGTTTTCAAGCTTCTTCCCGAGACGCGAAAATTTCGAGACCCTGACCGGATCTGAAGACTGTTGAAGCGATTTGCCGAACTTTCGTTTTGACATCCTCTAATCTGGAACGACTCCATGTCTCATTGTTCGTCATTTGCCAGTAGAAGCGGCCCTGATGGCTCTTAGAGACTTGCTTTCCAAGCCGCTAACCTCAAACTCATCAACAATCTTCCGACAGTTCCGAGGCACACCGTAGTAGGATCTAGGAAGTCTCAGTGTCCCGCCCGCTTGTTGAGCATGGGGCTTCCTACGTTTCGTGATCCCTTTGCGGCCTGGGCTGTGTTTATGATGCTGGCGCACACGGTCGTGCAGTAATTCGGGCCACCTCTAGACACTGTTTCTTGATTTTATTGCGAACCCCTAAGATCTGACCTGTTGGATCATGAGCAAAACTGAAGTCAAAGACAGGCGGTATAACACACGTAGCTACTACAACCTTGGAAAATCCATGCAATATGCCCTCAAGCCCATTCCCCTTAGCCTCGGCTGTACAAGCCCTACAAGAAACGCCGAATCTTCCTGGAGGCTTCTGTGAACTTCATGCTGCAACGGCAGTCCTTCGCCCCGGGTGCCGGCTTCACTGGGAGCCTTTTGAAACGTTACCTCGTGGCGGAGGCTTGGCTCGCTGCCTCTGTCTCTGTCCATCTGTGTGCCTGCGTGTGCGTGTGCGTGTGCGTGTGTGTGTGTGTGTGTGTGTCTGTGTGTGTGTTTGCTTGCCAGAATCCAAGCTTATGGTAGTACTTGGCATATTGAAGACATTGTTTGCATATACACACACATATACGCAGTACACTGTCACTATACACACCAACCTATGCATGTACATATATGTGTGTATGTGTATGTATGTATGTATGTATGTATGCATTCATGTATGTATGTATGTATGTATGTATGTATGTATGTATGTATGTATGTATGTATGTATGTATGTATTTGTGTGTATGTATGTATGTATGCATGCATGCATGAATGGTATGTATGTATGTATGTATGTATGTATGTATGTATGTATGTATGTATGTATGTATGTGTGTGTATGTATGTAATGTATGTATGTATGAATGCATGCATGCATGCATGCATGCATGCATGCATAGATGTATGTATGTATGTATGTATGTATGTATGTATGTATGTATGTATGCGTGTATGTAATGTGCCAAGACATGTAATTCAGGTTCAAGT
>CAJNDV010025558.1:0-42738 GCA_905221635.1 Symbiodinium sp. CCMP2456 | reverse complement strand
CCTACCTACCTACCTACCTGCCTCCTGCCTACTTGCCTATCGAGCTTCCGGACGACGCAGCCATGCATGCACGCGTGCATGCGCTTGTACTTGTGCAGTATACAGTATACAGTTTTTGCACACCATGCGATGTGTGCTCCAATTGAACAATTCCAGACCCTCGCGAAATTCTTCGACAGGGTGACAACACAGGTCCACGGACAGCGTCACACAGGGAGGAGCAGACCTGCTGGACCTGTGGGAGGACGAGTCAACGAGTCGTTTGGGTGTTCGTCGCATGCTGTGAAGTGTTGATGCAGACATTTTGTCTGCTGATAGCGCCCCATAGCAAATCGCGCCGGAGGAGTTCAACAGCTTCGTCACCAGCCGGCGTGGGGGCCTGAAAAAGCTGTGCAGGTTGCTGCTGGATCTCTTCATGCCCTAAAAAGCCGGTTGTAAGAAATACAAGCGCTTGTCATCTTGTTTGGAATTTTCAGCATCTTGAGGTTTACTGTGGCCAGGCGTAATGACAGTTCTCATTGCCATTCTTGGGAGCTGCTTACCTACGAAGATGTTATGGGTGCAGCCGGCATCATAAGCTTCGCGGGAACCCCTAGCCATTGCCCGCAGCATGCCTAATACGCAGAAACCGCAATGTCACTGCCCTTCAGAAAATGCGCACTTTGCAAAGCGTCTAAAGGCCTCGTGAACCTCCCTCGTTGGAAGATGACAAAGCAATATTCTATTAATAACTAAAACATTGCTTAGTAGTTATTTCAATAACTAGAGAAAAGCAAGAATCATTATGTCCCTGCTTCGAAGTACGTGAGGCAAAAATGGCGCTGCAAGCTGGGATGTTGTGGTACTGCAGGTTGGCAAGGCACCCCGATTCAGAGAGTGCAGTTTGAGGCAGATGAGATTCCGTTTCCATGGATGCAGTTTCTTGTCTTCTTCTTGATGAAGGGACGACTAGTGTTGCCTGGGCAATGGTGAAACCATCTGTGGGAATGCCTTCAGTCTGCTTCCTGCTTGTGTGAACAGCATTTCGCACATTGGCACATTGAGAGACAATAGTGGCAGCAAGAAGCTCCACAGAACAAGACCAGTCCGAAAGAGAAAACGAACATGATCATGCCTCGAATAAAAGCAGCCACGTCACCGTCATTCGCATTCGCGATTGTGTTCAGTGCATGAAGGCTATGGCGGCTATCGGTTGCTTTGTTGAAAGGATGTTATCTCATGCCTTTCAGGTGTATGCCTGTATCAGTTGTACCATCTTAGAAATCGGTCGAAGGAAACCCTGTCAGGCAGAGGCAGGACGGATCTCGCAATTTATATACATATCCCTCCCCTCGAATTCACACACTTGCGAGCCCAGGGCACGGAAGAAAGCCAGCGCTTCGCGTTAACTGCTACTCGGCTGTGCGAAATGCAAATGTATACATATACATATACATATACGTACATGCTCACGCACATACATACATGCAATATATATATATATATGTGCCAAAGCAGACCCCAAAGACAGCCTTTCTGTGTCAGCAAAATATTTGTCATTTTCTTGTTCGCGTATACATACATAAACGTTAGATGCATGTAAGCATACACCTAGCCGCCCAGTCTCTCTCTCTCTCTCTCTTTCTCTCTCTCTCTCTCTTTCTCTCTCTTGGCGTGAATGTATACGGTTCGTATACATGCATAGACAATCACAGATACACACATCCACCTCGGAGACTTGCAATCGGAAGTATGTATGTATATATATATATAAGTGCATATATGTACATGTGAAGATATACACATGAAAAGACAATTGTGTGTATACATACATAATTCATAAGTAAGGAATGACTACAATTGCAATCAAGTACACAAATACACAGGAATAGATAAGCACCTAGAGAAAAAGCTTGACCCACACAAACACAAGCATGCCTGCACACATATATATATATATATGTATTCATGTACACATGTACATACGGTACGCCCCCCCCCCCCCATGTACCCACGCCTTGTTGTTGAATCGTGTGCGAAAGCTATTATTTTTTGCTTGTGTGGTTGCATAACTGCTCATTGTTTGCAGTGTGCTTCATACATACGCCCATATAGGTACGCGCATATTTACGTGGTTGCTGGCAGCAACTGACTGACTTTGCATGTGTTGGCGAATGAAGCAGCAGAGCTTGAACACACGAGCTGTTTTCCTTTGATGGAGGCCCCAAACTCCCAGGTGAATTGGTGTCCTAAGACACAATATTTTTCACACACCGGTACACGGGTCACCGAATCCTACTCAAGGGTCAGCATTTCGAGTCCAGAAGTCATACTGGGCCGACATGGGCCGACCTGAGCTTTGCTCGGAGTAGCGAACTGCACACTTGTGTATGCTGGTTCACAAGGACGTGCTCCTTGAGAAATCGCCAGCGGCGGTCGATGAGCTGTGTGTGCTGGAGTTGACCTTGAGGCCTTGAGGGTCATCCCCTTGGTGACGGGCCTCTTGCGGGTGACGATCTGCACAGTGGGGGCATTGCCCGTTGACATTCAAGGTTTTTGCAGTTAACAATCTTGTCGTGCAGCGGCCCAGGAAGCTTGGGCTTGTAGCTGTTGGCGGAGCCTGTGTGCAGGATCACTTGGCGATCCCGCAACAGCTCGTTGCCAAAAGCCTTCCCTTCATCTTCCTGATGGCGCCAGGCCCGGGGGCACGCTTCACAGTGATCTTGGGCTGCCAGTTGCGACGAATCAAGGTCTCGGGGTGTGCCCGCCCACTGCTCCCACGTCATCACGCAGTCTTAGGATTGATCTCAAGTGTTTGAGCTCCACAATCCTCAGACATGTCGAGTTTGTCAAAGGTAGCTTCACCAGCCGCGATGTCCTTCCAAGATATCCCATCTCGGAACACGATCTCCATTTCTTCTTCTCGACATAGTCCTGCCTCGGCTTGCAGATTTTCTTCCCCATGTCCGGTCCACACCCACAGCACTCTTCTCACGAAAATATTTGCCATCCTTCCAAGTAGTAGATTTCTTGGCGGCGGGTCGCTTCTGGACCGATCTGAGCTTGCCCTTCTTTGGCACGAATTTGTTGATACTGGAATAGAGTTGAATAGAGGGGACTGTGACCACAAGGTGGGCTGTGTGCCGAAATGCCGTGCTTAGGAGAGCAGAGTCATTCCAACCGCGACAACAGGTGTGGTGATTCAAAACCTAGAGCACAAGACAATGAATTTCTCACTTCCCAGATAAGGTCTCCGTTCTCCGCCAGCATGTCTCCAAGCTACGCACAGGAAACGCCTATGATTTCGTCTTCCGTTAAGGCAAGAGCAGCGTGAACAAGACAATGCACTGAGCTTGCACTGTAAGCCAACATCCGCAGATGGGAGGTTGCTCTCTTAGGTCTCTATATGTCGCCTGACAAGTGCCGTGCGGATCTCAAGAAAGGAACCAGAGAAGACACAGTATGACACATTCTGCGCCATGGGCCAGCATGCGATCAGCCGGGTACTCCAATAGAGGGTTGGCCAGAGTCCAAACTTGCGGGGCATGGTGGGCTCGCCGGCGTGCAGCGACTGTCCCATTACCCTCCGCGCACCTACAGCGTGAAAGATTTCATGTCTACCGTGTTGCTGCCGCCGATATATGCTCTTCTTGTGGTTCATGGCATCATCATGGTGATTTGGCCTGGTTGGGGAAGACTCCGGCCTTGATATGCATGATTTGGGCTATTTTGCCGTCCTGAAGTCCTACCTCACGGCCGAGCAAGACCAGACTTGCTCCGGGAGGTACAGCGACATTAAGCTGGTGCGATACCAGGTGAGAGCATACGCCGGCCACCACCAGATGAGCCAGAGCCAGACACCAGGAAGTCCATCACTCCGGAGGAGATGTTGAAACTTCTTCGACATACTTTCGTGGGCGAGACAGACGCCGATGTCATGGCAGTTCTAAAGCGAGCCATCGCCTTTGTCTACGGCGAGCATGCTCTGTACCTCCGACTTCCCACTGAGGCCTCTGACGGAATGATCCATCGCATTGTTCAGCATGATTCACTTGGATGTTTTGGCCAGCCATGGCAACTAACGGCAAGCGTTTCTTCGGTGACTACAGAATTGGCTCCACCAAGAGAAGCGACGACTCTGATGAGGCAGTGCAGCGGGAGCAAGAGATGATCCAGAAATCCTTCAAGCGCATGAAGGAGATGGGTCAGAAGCAGTGCGTGGAATACTGCAATGAGACAAAAAGCAGCATCTCCAATCTCCGGCTTCAGCTGCGCAAGCAATCTGATGCTTCCAAGAGCATCTACACGACCAACACTTCAGATCTTGTGCCGATCGTGTAGAATGCTCAGCATTAACAACTGCGCCTCGTGAAGAGATGGATGCTCAGCAAGATGCAAACGAGGAGGCCGCCAGGGCGTTTCGCAGCTGAGCCGTGCACTGGGTTTTGTAGCTCTGATCTACTTGCAGCTGCCTTTGCTTCTAGTCATTAGTCTGAAAATGAGGTTTTCCCCCGGGCTCGGGCACTATAAGCCACATCGCAAGCAAGTACAGGAAGGAAAAGCGGCACATAGCCGTGCATTTATACGGCTTCTGTATTGCAACTTACTTGTGACTGGTGCTAGCTTCGTGAGTGTATGCCTTCCCTCTAGAGTGCCTTTCTCCTGAGCACAGCATGCTTTGAGCACAGCCAACCTTATGGTCACAGTCCCTTTTATTCCAGTGGACAGCTATGGGCAAGAGCGTTGTCAAAAATTAACGTCGTGCCGAAGAAGGGCAAGCTCAGGTCGGTCCAGAAGCGACCCGACGCCCAGAAATGCATTACTCGGAAGGATGTCAAGTATGTTCGTGAGAAGTGTGCTGTGGTTCCTCGTGGGCAGCGGAAAGACGGAATCAGGTGGAAAAGGACACTTGATCATCGCCTCATCGCCGACAAGTTCATCCCAACATGGGAGGGCAAGACCGCAAGACCTGCCCGACTTGCTCCAAAGGCACTTTGTCCAAGCTGCAGTTCGTTCACCGCGGTTGCTTCAAATATCGGTGTGCAGGATGCCCCAGGGCAAGACCCACCTTCATGGGGCAGGAGATCTATAAGGTGAGGCAGGACTATGTCGAGAAGAAGGAAAAGGAGATCGTGTTCCGGGTTGGAAATCTTGGAAGGACATCGAGGCTGATGAGGCTACCTTTGCACAGATTCGACATATCTCAAGATTGTGGAGTTCAAACACTTGATCCACTCCAGAGGCTGTGTGATGATGTGGGGGCAGTGGGCGGGCACACCCCGAGACCTTGATTCGTCGCAAATGGCAGGCCGAGATCAGCGTGAAGCGTGCCCCCGGCTGGCGCCATCAGGAAGATTGAGTGGAAGGCCCCTTGACACTGCTGTTGCTGCGGGATCGCCAAGTGATCCTGCACACAGACTCCGCCAACAGCCACAAGCTCAAGCTTCCTGGGCCGCTGCACGACAAGATTGTTAACTGCAAAAACCTTGAAGGTCAACGGGCAATGGGATGTGGCAGTGGCAACGCCCCCACTATTTGCGGATCGTCACCCACAAGCTGCCCGTCACCAAGGGACGACCCTCAAGGTCAACTCCGGCAAACAGATCATCGATCGCTGCTGGCGATTGCTCAATGAGCGCGTCCTTGTGAACCAGCATACACAAGTGGGCACTTCGCTACTCCGAGCAAAGCTCAGGTCGGCCCTATGAGTACTGGAATCGAAATGCTGACCTTTGAGTAGGATGCGGTGACCCGTGTACCGGTGTGTGAAAAATATTGTGTCGTAGGACACCAATTCACCTTGCAGTTTGAGGAACACAGTTCGTGTGCTCAAGCTCGCCAACACATGCAAAGTCAGTCTATTGCTGCCAACAACAACGGAGATATGCGCATACGTATATGGGTCACATTCACTTTCTCGTGTGTATTGAGCACGCTGCAAGCAATGAGCAGTTATGCGACCACAGAAAGGTAACATAAACATTTACATGAGCTTTCGCACATGCTTCAAGCACAAGGCGTGGGTACATGACGGGGGGTAGCAGGTACATATACATATATACATGTATACATGTATATGAATATATATACAGATATATATATATATATATGTACATGCCTGGAAGCCCCCACATGTATGTCCGGAGAATTGTTACACAATCCGTCCGAAGGAGGTGCTTCGCCACAACTACGCGGCTCTGCTGAAGGAAATCTCGGTGTCGAATGTGATTCTCTACCAGACCTGGCCGCATGCCAGTTATGGCTTCTGTTTCAGGGAGATTGAACTATAGGGTAGGCTTGGAGCTTAGGGGTTGAGGGCGCTGGGAACTTTAATTTAAGGTTGAGGCTCTAGTTTGGCTGGTTGGCATGGCTGTTTCCAAGGACCCATGGTTTCGGGGACACGGAATCGTAGCCAGGGCTGCTTTCACGAACTATATCGCTTTCACGCGTGGAGCTTTGGACATTTCGCCGTGTTGTTTGCCGTGGATCGACCAGTATCTTCAGTAGTACCGGGGCCGTAAAGGTAAAAGCGCAAACCCTTGCTGACAGTCGTGGCGGAACCGTTCCTAGGCTTCTACTTCCAGCTACTACTGCTACTGCTACTGCTGCTGCTAGTGCTGCTGTTACTACTACTACTATTACTACTACTTGTCTGTTTACAGTAGCTCAGCGAAGCACCGACTGTTGAGAGCCAGATTTGGGGCTGACATTTTAGGAGAATCTTCCCGGTTGCTGCCGCCAGGGTTGCGTGTCATGTGTGTTGGGCTTGCAGATTGGGCTTCTCATCTGGCAGGCCAAGTCTCATAGGAGAGTCTCAGTCAAGTGCCTGTTGAGGTCCGGCCCCTGGCCAGAGGAAAACGAGGTGGAGCAGCTCAACAAGAGCCTGGAGGACGCATCACCTTTGGATCGCAGGTGCCTGCGTGCGGGGCAGGGATTGCGCTCTCAGTATCTGTTTCATTGAGTCTCCAACCAAGAACCGATGAGTTGGCATGTCCGATAAAGTTGTTGCTGCTTAGATTCCGGTGTTTCGTAGCTTTACACACCGCCCAGCTTCAGATCACACATGTAAGTTGATGACGATTGGTGCAGGGAGTTGGTATTGGACGATGGTTGGAGTAGCCGTGAAGAGCAATGGCTCAATAGCCACTTGTTTTCGTTTGATTTTTTGTAGTACTTTATTTCCAGTGCCACGGCTGCAGCAAAGTACAACTCAAACTATACTGCCGCTGGCTTTGCTACAGCAAACTGAGTGACTGAGCGCAACGTTTGGGAAACAAAGTCAATCATCAGTCGATGACAACTACACTATGATACGAAGAGGCAGGTTCAGTTCTCATCTTACTGCTTTTGTCATTAGATCATTCTTCTCCCCTGCATTCCGTCCCAGAAGGGAGCCTCATGGTACAGTTCCGTTGAGGAGAGCCGAGAATCATATTGCCAAGCCTTGAGATCCTTACGTGACTTCTTCGGCCCGACTTGAATGTCGGAGAATATCGGAGAGGACGTGTCGTGTATCCTGGTGGGCGCAGGAGTACACTGCAGCACTTCTGTCTGCAGGGCTGGCGGCAGCACCGACAGGATTTCTCCCTGTGTCAAGTGTCGTTGGCCGAGAGACTTCGATAATATGTGGCACGGCATAGCTAAAATCGAAATTCGTGTGGATCGCCGTCTCTCTGAAACATGCATGTGCACATGCTGACATGTTGTAACATGCAGTGCTCCTCGCTTTGCCTGCTGGATGTAGACGTGAAATGCTAGCCTGCAGAATTCGTACAACTAAATTCTGTATAATCTTCAGACCATGTTGGCAGAGCCAGATGGAGTCATCGTTTATGGCAGCCCTACCTTGCTTTCGCCAGGCGGTGACACCCGCCAGGGTGGGTCACGCATTTCTGCATGTCCGGGCCGCACGCGCAGAGAACGACCGGATCTATCCGGCCTTGTGGAAGGCGAGGGGTTGAGAGAAGCTGACGGAAGTGCCCGACCCAGAAGGAAGCCTGCATACTGTAGGTCTATTATTTCATTTGGAAAATGTGTTTTGCTTGTGGAACATATCGTGGATGCCTTGGCCTTGACGACCGCAACGGTTGGGATGTTTAGGGCTTGTCCAGGTTTTGCCTTTTTGGCTTCGGGTGGGAATGTCAGCGAGGCTTTCCATCTGCTGGTCACTTTGATGATACACTCGGTACGTTCCTGCACCCTTCCGAACGAGAGCCCTGAAGTAATGGCCGTTGGCTGTTGGCTTGTGACCAGAGCTTTCCAAGACGATGTCAAATCAAGTCCATGTCATGTGATGGTTGGGGGAGGATGACATGGGCCACGGCTCTGCACTGGCAGGTGCCTACAATTTACTCCTGCTTTGTCAGGGTTGCCTTGCAGGGGGAGCTTTGCCAATTTCATCCTGTCGTGGCGGATCGTTAGTTCTGAGGAACTCGGTGAAGACATAGCTTCATGAATGTTGGCTTAGCTACGTCATTATCAGCATGGTCCGGCAAGATAGAGCCCTTTCAAAAATGAAAAGTCCGACGACCAGCTAGCGCATAGCCACCTTGCTCGGCTTTGAGTCTATTTGAGCTGTCTGAAGATTGGGGTCGGGTCTGGGTGCAGGTGTCGGGTTTACGTCACTTATGGAAGTCCTGACAAGTATGGATCGTTGAACTAAACTAATGATATACATCAGAAAAGTCAAGTTAGATAAGCAATCACACACGCTCTTTCTCTCCATCTCTCTCTCGCTGTCGCTATATATGTATATAGATATATACATCACTGCAGGCGCTTTCGGTCGGCTAAGTACCATATATATATATATATATGTGTACACATATACTTTTATTTCTATTTGTATATATATATATATGGTAGAGATGTTGTACTCATGTTTGTGGCTTCGGAGTTTGATCATGAGTATGGGCAGGCTTTCGACCAGGCGATCGGGCTTGAACAGTAACACCACTTTCAGCAAGCAGTGGAAAAGCAGGCTTGTTCGATCATCATGAGGTTAACAGCTTGTCGAACGATGCCCAACATCCAGCAAGCCGTAAACCAAGTACACCAAACTCCGACCCATCGATTTTGAATTACAAGGGCAGTCAAGGGCTGCAATTTCCAGGGCTTGAAACCCAGCCGGAAATCCAAAGAACTACTTCAACAGTTCGAAAACCACAAACGTCTTCATGATATAGTGCGAAGCATCGACCGATTTCTTTCTGTGGAGGTGCCCTAGCCGCAGCGGTGCTGGTGAGGGCCCTCGGTCTGGATGACGGCCGCCCTTTGGGAAGGCCCATTGGCCTATTGGGCTTGCAGCGGACAGGAGGATCCAGAAGAATGCTCGCTAAGACGACCTCCTCCTCCTCCTCTGTACCGTGATGGGCTGAAGGTCAGCGGAAGAAGTCCAAAGGCAGAATGGTGAAGAAACATTGACAGGAGTTTCTGCTAATGCTACTGCTGCTGTAGATCTTGGGCCAGTAAGTTAGCCTATAAGTACAGGGTTGAAGACACCCCGGCCCGCGGAAGCCGTTCCTTCTTTCAAGAACTTCGCGAGTGAACCTCGAACCTTCCTCAGTGATTCTATTGTCATGCATCGTGATATACAATGTTGCACTGATGATATACATGATGTGTGCGGAGATCCTTCATTCATGCTTAGGGTTTGGGGCCTCAGGATTCTTGAAGCGATGCTTCCATCCGCCTGGCGAACGGCAAGCCCCGGCTTCGCAGGCAAAGGTTTTGCTCCGGGGCTCGGAAAGCTTAGGGCTTCTTGGATTGAAGAGCACCCAGCTGTTTGGCTTCGTAGTTTAAGAAGTTCTTCTCACGTGACTCCGAAGAAGTTGAGGGTTTGTGGGTATATAGCTTTGTGGAAAAGTTTGGAGGCTGCACTGGCAACCTGCAGTCAGAGGCTCTTCGAACTTCAGGGCTCAGGCTCCATGCCGCACAAAGTTCTCAACCGTCATGTGGCTTGAGAGTTTTTGGTCCCTCTGCCATCCAGGACAGGCGGAGTTTGGCCAGAAGGGCTGGCGGGATGAAGGCTGGACGGGCTGGGTTCAGATTTTGGGCCCTCTTTGTCTAGTCTCCGCATCGTGAGTTGTGGGCCTTTTGCGCCTCCAAGAATCACGTACTAGGGCCCGGGGCGATGGCTGAGGACTGGCTCCAGTGCTAGGCAAGACGGGAGCATCGCTTCCTGCAGAACAGGATGCAACAACTGTGGGTCTGGTGGCGACAACAATTCCGCCAGGAAAAGGTACCACCGCAGAAGTGATGCAGCTGCTGGGAAACACGGCGGCCCGGACCGGAATTAATGGGTCAAGTTCGAGTAAGTATATGTTCCAGCTGCTTGCATCATTCACCGCTTAAACATACGCATGCTCGTTGCTTTTTGCTTGCCACGTTTTCGCAGGGCCTATGAGAGTGCGGACCCAGACTCGCCCCATGACAATAGTAGTGGAGATATACTTGTGTACCATGGTGCACCTGCACAGTTTCTATCCCAGCTGTCGGCTTTTCGCAGCCGCAGCAGTCTCAAAAGGAACACACCTGCACAGTTTGCAGGTGTTCTGCCGGGTTAAGGTCTGGAGACTCTTGGATTCCTATCCCAAAAAAAGTGCGAATCGTCTTGACCGAGGAGGAGGATCTGCCCTTGAGCAAGTACCCTCCCGGCATGCGCACAGAGAAGAGAGACCTGGGCTTTGCCTTTGGCACCTTGGTGATGAGTTCATGGCGACCTTCCGGTTTCGAGTGGCTGGATCCCTTTCTTCACGAGGCCTTGCATTTTGGTGGTCATGTTAGTAGAAAGGTAAGGGGAAGTTGCCGTGGATCTGAGAGTGGATGTGCAGAAGTCGTTCGCAGGCCTTCAGTAGCCGCTTGCCGTTTGCCCACGCCATTTCTGCATCAGCCAACCAGTCTTTCTGCAACCTAGGTGTTCATAATATAGGAGCCTAAATACTTGCCGATACAATTTTTGGGGGTTCCTTATAATAATTATTATAGTATAATGGGCCCTGAGGCGACATCCTTGCATCAGCTGCCTCCAAGGCTGTCGATGCATGCACAGCCCCCCGTTTGAACTAAGCATGGTACTGTGGCGAAGTGCGGTGCTGAGCATGCTACACTGCTACACGCCTCAGTTCTTGCAGGGCAGAATATTTGAAACCACTCTGATGCATACGATGGCGGCTGGTATCCGTGTCTTGCATCCCAGGTGGATGCCTCCGCCGCACGGACAGCCGCAGGTTTGGCCCGGGCCAGGGTCCAGACCCACAGTCTTTAACCCTTAATATCGAGACCCTAGAGCCGACCTGAGCAGCGACACGAGCTGGTCCAAGTCCAACTGTCGCATAGAGAGGCGCGACAGGACTGTTGGCTGCTGGCAGGCTATGCAACGCAACCGCCAGCTGCCGCTGAAGCAGTGAGCAAATCAAGAAGGTGGAAGCGCTGAGAGCGAATCGAAAACGAATGCCGAAGGGACCACGGTGTTTTTGCCAGTCTCATGTTTAAATTAGTGTGTATATCTATCCATCCATCCATCCATCCATCCATCGATCGATCTATTTATCTATCTATCTATCTGTTTGTCTGTCTATCTGTCTACCTATCTATCTGTCTTTTGTTTACGACTATAGATGAGTTCGATATATTAAATGGTTCGATATTACGGATTCTATGCTAGGACAGGTGGGCGTGCCGAGTTGAGTCGTCCGAGTCTCATGCTCAAGTGTCGCGCGGAACCTACTGTCTGCGTGTGAGCGCGCTTTTGTTGTGTGAGGCTTGTGTGCAAACAAAGAGAGATAATAAGGGAGAGAGAGAAACAGAGGGAGTGAATCCGCCATGTATTATCACTGCACATGACAATCCAACTGTAATTTTTGTTGTTCCCAACAACGGTGGGACTGTGAGAGGCACACCTCCCGCTAGAACCAGGTCCTCTCCAGCGGAAACGTGCGAGAAGAACTATAACATCTTCTAGTTTCATAGGTGGTGCTGCCATGCGACCCTTATGCCGATCTCAGATACTGCGTGTTTGGCATTCAAACTTTGATGTTTGTGCGATAGCTTCGGATGCTACATGAAAGCTTGGGTGGTGATGGCAGGGGGCTGGGGTCTCGGGAACGATGAGTAGGGCCAGGGCTGTTGAGATGAGTTAGGAGCTTTACATTTGAATCGTTTGCTCTGTTGCTTCCTGCCGCTTCTGCCTTGTCGTTGTGCTTGCACGAGAAGCAGACGTTTCGGAAGGGTGGCCTTCATTCTGTGTATCTTGAAGCAGACAAGAGACCTTTGCTGCATCGTTGTTATTCGGCTTGGACGCCACTTCGAAATCAAGCGGGCAAAGGCCTGTGTGAAGTATGCATGTCACGCTCATATTTCTTGATTGGCTTCCCGGTTGAATTTCTGGAATCTTTCCCCAACCCCCGCAAATGCTGCCACCATTTTAAGGTAGATTTGCTTGAGGCCCGCGTGTAGTGTTTAGTGTCGCTGCTTTGTGGATGCCAGCAGTGCGGCAGCTCGGCCGAGAGCAGGGATATCGCAAGGGTGGTCGATTTAAGATTCTTGTGCTGAGCTGAGCCCTCAGAAGTGGTCCCCCCGTGACCTGGCTTGAGGCATCTGCAGTACTTTGGACGAAACGTCTCCCGAACCACCTTGCTTGGACGCTGAGGTCATGGACTTTCGGCATAAGGCAGTATGTCCTCCGCCTCCTCCAAGGAGGGACTCCTGGGGCCTGAGCCCTAAAGGGTGAAACGGGGAGCCCTGCGCTCCCCGTCCTGAACCTCCCTCGATCCTAAATTTTCTAAAGCCTGAGCTTCCTGAACCAGAAGCCCACCATACCCAAAATTCAAACTGGCTACGGCTCAAGCCCGTGTTTCTCTTAGCTCTCCTCTTCGCCTCTTCCAAAAGCGTTCGGATCTGACTATGATGGCGAAGGCGCTAGCTTTCGCCTTGTCCGTAGCAGCATTTTCCTGTGCTATGTCGCAAGACATGATCGACGTGGACAAGATCTTGGCTGCCGATGCCGAGTGTGCCACGGGCGAGGAATGCGCCCTGAACGCTTTGCAGCAGAAAGCAGTGGTTGCCCAACAGGCAGAAGACTCTGTGGAGAAGTTCGCTGCTGCTTTGGAGGAGGGTGACGAGGAGGCGGAGGCTGAAGTGCAGAGCAGCTCTCGGACTGCTCAAACGGCTTCAGACACCGAGAAATGGGGCCCATCGCCGCCTCCACCACCTGCCTTCAACCCTTACTATCATCAGTATGGCAACCCTTACGGGCAGATGCCTCCTCCTGGGTTCAACCCCTATAGGCCAGGCCCAGTGTGCCTGAACAAGATCGAAGGCTCGTCCTGCATGGTCTTCAGCTGCGCCAAGTCTCGTGGGCCAACGACGTGCAACACCCAGGACTACTTTTGCTACTGCCAGCCTGGCTTCTGCTCTGATGGCAAGGGCTGCGTCCCGCACGCACACATGTACCGCTAAGCTCTGCTGAGTTTGAGCACGGCTGGAATGCAGATATGCTCAGAAGGGGGTGGAGGCCTGCCAAGGCATTTTGATCCACATCCACTTTGTGGAGTTAGGTATTCTCTACGGAGTATGCTGGCCTCAGCCAAGAGAGCTGAGAGGTTATCTCGAGCGAAAACAGTGCGGAGGGACTGCTTGTGCAACGTTTTCTTTTGTAGAGCATCTGGTTGCGTCGGGCATAGGCATTATAATTGGTAGGCACGCGAAGATGTGATGCTGATCAAGCTCTGGGCAACTGGAACCGTCCTCCGGCCTCAGGGTCTTAGCATGTCTAAGAGTCTGAGGCTTTGGTCACTGCGCTAGAAGAGAGAGATTGGTGGTTGAACCATGTGAAAACGTTAATGTATTTGGTAACCCTGCGGAAGATTGCTACTAGTAGCTATTACTATGTATCTAGCTGATCTATCTATCTGTCTATCTATGTATATATCTATCTATCCATCTATCCAGCCATCCATGCGCTCATGTGTATAAGGGGTATGTTATCGAAATCTCACATCAGACCATACCGTGACATGTGATATCGTTTCATATCACACCGCAGCATAGCATGTCAAAGAATAACATATCGCATCACATCATACCAGCCCATCTCATACCATACCATATCAGATCATATCATACCACCTCACATCATGTCACACGTGTAAATGTGTATGTGTACAAGTATGTCATTCACCTGAACATTAATATTCGGTCTCATGCATGGCTCAGCCTCAGCCTTCCAAGAGCATCCGAGCTTCGAGAGATGAAACCTTCAAAACCCTCAACCTCTGTAAGCCCTTGAATCCAAGACCCTGAGAACGTCCGCCTAGCGAAGAGGCTGAGGATCCGAAGGCACATGCAGCCCTGATTAAGCCTGGAACCCAACTAAACTAAGTTCCCACATCCTAACCCTGCTCATCGCAAGAAATTCCAAATGCCCGAAAAATTCAAAACTCCGAGACTTTACGTGTGTCAAAAACGTTTCCGCCCTAGCTAGGCCTGCCTGAGCCGGTCGGCTACAACAACGAGGTGCCCGGAATTTGGGACGATACAGGTTAGGGTGTAGGGGTGTTGGTTTTCAGTTTAGGTTTATGATGGCGTCTCTTATATGTTGATACTCGCACACAGGGCTTTGTTAGTAGTGAGTGGGGTTTCAGAGTTCAGGATGCATGGGGCGACTAGGGATGATTTGTCGATGCGACGGGAAACCCGAGATGCGAGTTTCAGATTCTGGGCAGGTCGCCTCGCCGTATTTTCCACCGAGTGCCCCTCCACCTCCGCCACCTCGAGGAGGTCTTCATGGGGGCCTTTTGCTTAGGGTGTAGGTCTAGGGTTTTAGACTAACCAGGAGTCCTTACAATGTGTGTTGAGCGGGGTTTCTGAGCATTAGGGGTTCCTCATTAAGGGCTTGCTTTGCAGGTTTTGCAGGGTGTTTAAGCTGACTTCTTGAAACTAGTGCGGTTCCTTGTTTCCCCCTTCCTTAAAGCAAGCCGGCTGTGGGTTTCGGCTGGAGGGTTCCACAGTTTAGAGGTAGGGGTGCAAGGCTTAATTCAAGGGCTTCGGTAGGGTTTGGGGGCTTTTCGGTTTCAGAGCTTACGCAGGCAAGCGTTAAGTGTTTTCGTTTGTGCTACTGGAGCCATAGTACTATAGTACCTGGCATCGTATGCTACAGCAATACCGATTGTGTGGAAACTGTTGCGCTTTTCGATGCTCATTCCCCGCACATCATGTCAATGCGGCTCTGGCAAAGCAGCTTCTGGCTTGCTCAACTGCCGATGCGGCAGCGACTGTTGCAAAGTGCATGGTCACAGTAGCTTTTATTAGAACATTGCAACATGGCTATTTTGAGGACAGTTGTCGTCAGAAAGTCTTAGCAGTCTGAATGCAACGTAGGCTTCCGATGAAAACAAGCACATCCCTAAACCCTAAACCGTGTCTCGTCCGAGTGTGAGTGTCCAACAAAGCCTAAGCCATGCCAACTCTGTGCGAGTGTGTGAGTCGAAACCATGATTATGATGCCTTCGCTCTGCCGCAGGTGACTTTGGTTTGCCTGACTTCTCACACGGCACCCGTGGGCTAGGGGACTTCCTGCACAACCGTATTCACGAGGCAGCGGCTGTCCCGGGCCAGATAGGTGGGTAGGGAGATAGATAGTTGATAGATGGGCAGATCGACGGACGATTGCCGTAATATTCCGAGGTTACAGTAGCAGTGTTGTTCAGGCATACTTTAAGCAGCATATATGTTCAGGCACCAGAAGCTGCATTGATATAAAGCTTGCTGCGGTTCAGGGTGCACAGTGGTTTAGAAGGGTTTAGGGGTTTCGTTTTGAGGTATCCGGGCTGTGGCAGCAGGCTGCGTTGGTTCGGTTCTGTGCAACAGACCCTGCGCGACCAGGCAGAAACGCGGGTGACTCGCTATTCCCAGCAGCCTGCCGTCCATGAAGCTGCGGCTCCTCGACGAGTGGGCTGCCGTTCGGGGTGAGGGAGGCTTCGGAAGTTTATGAGTACAGCTCTAGCCCGAAATGGCATGCTGAACGGGCCCGGAGGTCCCAATTCCGGGGAAATACATACCTTTCGACATTAACCAGACTCCGAACGGGTTCAGCCAGACCCACTTGCAAGTTTTTTCAATTTCTCCTCTAAGAGCAAGTCGATGCTTTGTTGTTGTTGCCTGTGTGGATCAAGCATGATCAAGCTTTCTAGTTTTGTGCTGCCTGCAACATCCGGCATCGCCGCATCACCATTCGGGACTTTGCTAACCTTTCTCTGGCTGGGTTGAAATTCTCGAACCGATTTCATCTTCTCCAGCAAGGCAATGTTGTGACGGTTCCCCAGCAAATGGTGCAAATCATGAAATGTCAGGTCAGGTAGGAACGAATCGAGACGCGCATGCAGTTTGCGTCGAGCTACTCCAGGCGACATTCTCGCCCACGGACAGACTGCAGAAGCCTAGACACCCAGCTGCAGTTTGAGCGGCGGGGCAGATTTTTGTTGATTTGACGAGACGTTGTCAAAGCGGGGAGAGGTAGCGTAGAATACCATGTCCAGTTCTTATGGACAGAAGCTGTCGATGCGATATCCATAGCAACGCTAGTAGTGCCAGAAATGTCTAGCTCTACACTCGCAATGCCAATCAGCAGGAATCATGGAAAACCCGGGACCCCCAAGATCCAAAATCCAACCTAGGGCTTGGTAGCGGTGCTGGTGCTGCTTCCGGCGGTGGTGCTGCTGGTGGTATCGTCGCTGAGCTGACCGGCGATGGCCGCTTCTCCTCGGGACATCAATTGAACGCAGGCTCCGCATACCGATGGCGAATGGGATCAGGGCATTGCGGCGCAGGGTTAACTATTGAAGGTGCAAGCTTCCCATGATCAGCCGTAGCAACAAAGCGAGCACCCCGGCAGACCATCAGCAAGTATACTTGCATGTTTTGACAATACTTGAACGCTCAGAGCTGCCGCCTGCTAACCCCACATACACCCCACATGGAAATGCCAAATCTTAGTCCTTGTAGCCCCTGACCTGCAACAAGCTTTACCAGGAGCACCTGCCTTCCACCCGCGGCAACACCAAACACCGCAGCAGACCTTCGAATTTGAGGGCGTGCCTCGCCCGTTGACGTCACGTGATCATTAGCCAGCACGATGTACATATCGTCTGCGCATGTCTGCGGTCTAATGCAACGTATTGTGATGTGATTCTTGTGATGTATGTAATGTATGTGCGGTAGAGCTTAATGCATGTATGGTATGTAATGTATGCAGTGCATTCAATGCATGTAAGTCTCGTATGTATGCAATGTAAGGCACAATGTATGCATCGAAATATGTACATGTGAACGTATGTGTATGTTTGTGTGTGTGTGCGCTTGTTTGTGAGCATGTCTATATGTATGTATATGCATGTGCATGAGGATGTAGGTACGAGGACGTCTGCATGCATGTATGTATGTATGTATGTATGTATGTATGTATGTATGCCTCGCCCGAGCTTCGAGTGCGAGTGCCAAATAGGTATGTATGTACGTATGTATGTATGTATGTATGTGTGTATGTACGTATGTGTGTATGTGTGTGTGTGTGTGTTTATGTATAATGAATGTAAGGTATGCAGCACCTATCTACCTACCTACCTACCTACCTACCTACCTACCTACCTACCTACTTACCTACGTACCCACCCACCCACCCAGACAGATAGATAGACACACATACATTGCTTGTAATTTAGACAATACCTGTGTTTCTTTGTCTATTTGTTTGTTCGTGTCTGGGTTTATCACTCCGAACCACGAACCCATGGCCCTCCGCTTCGTGCGTTTAGGGTGGTTTGGGATGCTTAGGAGTAGGGTTCGTTCTTTCTGCAGAAAGTTAGGGCTTGGGTCGGGGCGCGCCGCAGCAGCGAATAATACCGGGTCTGCGTGTGAGAAAGAGTCTGCGAGAGTTCAAAGGGATTCAAGCTTGCCCCCCTTGGGAAGACTTAACAGTGGCTGCGACAGCACTCTGAAATCTCAGGTCGCGAATCCAGATGACGATGATTGGGTGAAGAATCCGGACTCTCAGCAATCCTAGCAGGGACGGTTCCTGATGTTTGTATAGATCTCGGAGCTTGACAGAACGGATTCGTTGGGCCGCAGTTGGGCCCAGCTAGCCGTGATTTGAGCGCCGAAACGGGGTCAGCTGCTTCAAGCCGTTTGATCAAGAGTCCAACCACCGTATGCGGAAAGCATCACACCTCCACCTCTGAAAGGTTACAACTCTGAGTCGCAACGCATGCCATCCAGGACATTCGAAGCTACTGGACGGCCCCTGACGCCAAGCAGGGCAGCTCCGTTAGACAAGTTCGCATCCGAGTACCCGGAGGGGTGTGATAGACACAGCTTTGGCAGATCACACTTAATGCTTGATTCCAGGTAACCTCCGCAAGCTTATCCGACCTGGCATGATGTAGACGGTCTTGATGTGTCCCAATCTCTACACCGCTCAGCTTCCACTGACCATTGGATCGGTTTGCCGAAAGTCATGAACCCTTGGCAACACTTCTGCGAGGTCCCTGTTCCTACTGCTTCATCCGGTCGTTATGCCGGCATCGCTGCAGAGCTGACGAGCCGTCCCGGCATGTGGAGATGCCTGAGCTCGTGTCTAGTTGAGGGCCTGTTATATAGGCGCCAATGTAAGCATCAATGGATGCATTCTTTGAACGTGTTTGTGCTGCGTGGGACAGGTGATGGCCGACTTGATCCAGAGCCGTGGCAAGGTCGCTCGGCATGGCGTCGCTGCAGGTCCTGTCACAATACGGCTTGAGGGTAAAAACCCGGATAGGGTGCAGGACGGAATCCCCGTTAATCCTCCTGAAGTTAGACTCTCTCTCTCTCACTTCCAGCTCGAGGCAACTACCCCGCCAGTGTCCCTGTCGGGAAGGCCTGTGGGTCCAAGTTTCGGTGTGTTTAGTTAGTCAGGCTTTTGCTGCTTCGTGACTTAGTGGCCAGTGGATCAAGCAATGCAGGAGGGCTGCAGGGGTAACGAGGGTGAGCAGCCAGCAAGTAAAACTGCAATGCCAATACTCCTATGATTTGGAAGAGGCGAACCGTGACACCCAACTTCGCAAACAAGTCGCTGCAGGGCTTTCCAAAACCGGGAACGCCTGGCAACGACTGGCGGCGCGAATGGCGCGGAGAAGAACCGAGTCGAAACCCCGACAGGTCTTGAGGGTTTGGGATCCAGGCTAGTGGAGCTCATTATGTATATATTTTTATATTTGTACATGTATGTATGTACGTATGTATGTATGTATGTATATATATATATATATAGTAGCAACGAAGACAAAGTGACTTTGTAGGGACCCCGATATGCTAGGTCTGTTCTGGTATTGAGGCAGGGCAGTGCCGGAGCGACGATAACAATCTAGCCGGAAGAGAGAACTTGCGGAACAACCTTTCTAAACGAGACGTAAACCTGAAACCTTTCGATTTTGCATGGGTCCCGAAGCTCTGGTATCCTTGCTGCCCTGAGCCCACCAAGGACTGAAGAGTGCCGAGGAGCACTGGAACCCGAGGTCCCTGAATGGCTCGAGCAAAGGTGCCGCGGGGGGAAGTGAGGGGGGGGGGGGGGGGGGGGTGTCAGGAACGTTACAACTAAGATAGAGCATGAAGAGGACCAACATTGCCAACATGTCATCCGTGATGGTTTTCATCCAATTCGGAAGGCAGTGGTAACGGCATACGACATGAGCAGTGGGTGCACGGTGTGGAAGCCAGCGCGCACCTTTTGCCAGCGAGCTGGTCAATTCAACTGCATGTTGTGAGATCGGCCTAGATGTTGGCGCTGGTCTTGCTACTGAGAGTGCCATGTGCCGGTCGAACATCTGAGAGAGCCCCTATCCCCAGTAGCCTCGAAAGTTCCCTTTATAGGAACCCTTCTCTGCCCTTTGAGGAACTAAATCCATACCGTGTTCAGGATATTCTAAGCCGACCCTAAACCTGCACCCTTATCGACTCGAAATCCAAAGCTCCTTCTGAAGGCAAGGGCAAGGGAAAGAAGGGCGGCAAAGATGCCAGGAACTCGGGCTCGAGGCTTTTTCCAATCTTCAAAGCGCTACGTCGATGCTTCTTTGGTTTCCGGCTTGTTTAGGCGAGTGATGGCATGCAGTACCCTCTCGCAGCATTTGGCTTCTGGGCCCTATGTAAGTAATTATACATCAATTAGACGGCTCATCCAAGACGCAGCAGATCTTCTTGATCGAGTTAAAGGCCCGACAGCTTCCTCCACAAACAGCCTTGCTGCGTTGCCAACTGCAGCGTCGACATTGCTCTGCGCTTTGTAACACACTGACATGGGAGTTTCCCAAAATAGGGGTACCCTATTTTGGGGTCCTTATAATACGGATCCTACTATTTAGGGTATTATATTAGGGTCCCCTGTTTTCGGAAACTCCCACATCGGCCCCCGGGATTCGTGCGCTATGGCCGTGAAGAACCTGGATGAGGCTCGGACCTCGGAGCCGTCGCTTTTGGGGATGAGTCGCAAGGGGCTTAAAACCACATGGGTAGTTGTCAAAATTATGGGCCCTATTGGGGTACCCTAAATAATAGGTGCCGTATTATAATAAGGACCCAAAAAGGGACCATAATATTTGACAACCACCCACATGGAAAACCCTACTGTGTATACAACCTCAGCCATAGGCCTTTGTGCTCGGTGCGAGAGTGAGAGGGTGATGATTTGTAGCCCCCGGCCACGGAACAAGCCCCCGAGGTCGTGGATCTGCTGGGCGAGAACGCCGAGGCCCAGGGGGGCGGGGCCAAGGGTTGGAAGGAAGCCACTTTACTAATCCCTAACGAATTTGCTTAAAGGCCGACCCCTTTCTGCGATCTGGGGCCGGGAGCATATTGGCTCTTGAAGTGTTGGTGATTGTGCCTGTTTCATGGGTTGGTGACATGTCAGGGTGTTCAAGTTGAGTCCTCCTCGCGGATCTCCCGCGCTTCGGCGTGGTGACAGGGAGCGACCCTGCCGTCTTGGTAGAATTATGGTTATTGTGAAAGAAGTAAGGGAGATCCCGGATGCCCTCTGTGAGGTGAGCGTCGTGGGTCGAACTGCCTTCATGGTGGCGGCTGAAAGGGCCCTTGAGACAGACCGTGGAAAGGACAGCTCGCAGAGCCAATTTTCCAGCGCATGTCTTCTAGCAGTGAGCGTGGCATCAGCTGGTATGTGTGGAGCTTGGGGCCTGAGTCCGATATACACATACGGGTGGTTGTCAAAATTATGGTCCCTTTTTTGGGTCCTTATTATAATACGGCACCTATAATTTAGGGTACCCCAAAAGGTACCATAATTTTGACAACTACCCATACATCATCATGCCTTCCTGCTTCGTGCTGTCGGATTGGATGGAAGTGCCTTGTGCTGTTGCTCGGGAGGATGCCTTGTTCAGCGATCCCTTTGCCAAAGTACTTGCAGGGAAAGACGGCCACGAGCCGTGTCAGAATCATTGTCGGCTTCAGAGACTTACATTGGGGATACATCTGCGAACAATCGAATGACCGGAGGGCTTTGCAGGTCTCTGGGTCTTAAGCTCAGGGGCGCGCTTGGTGCAGTGTCTTGAGTTTCAGATATAAACATATTACAGTTCACACATATCATAAAAAAAGTTTACTACAGTTATGTTCCCAATTATGTAAGAGTTACGTGTATGTATATACATACATACATACATACATACATACATACATACATATATATATATATACATACACGTACACAAACTGTATGATATACAAGTTAATCATACATATTCAAGTTTTAATGCTATATATACATACATATGTATACACTTAGTTACATATGTGTAATATATACACATATACATACATAATTATATATGGTTGTATATACTTATAGAACACTCCCGGTAGATACCAAGGAGATGTCCGACAAACTTGGAGAAGCTGCGGCACAGTTCGGCTTTGAGAATTGGCCGGAGTTTCACAAGGCCGAGTTTATCAAGGGCCTCTATAGGGTTCAGGGATTTAGGGTTTTAGGGTTTATAGGGTTTGGGTTCAGGGATTTAGGGGTTTAGGGTTTATAGGGTTTGGGTTCAGGGATTTAGGGGTTTAGGGCTTATCGCTGCTTGTTTCTGTCCTGGTTGAGTCGCTGCAAACCAGATGCAAAAAAGGGGTTTAGGGCTTAGGGGCCTGGTCAAGTCCTCCATCAAATCCACTGGTGCGTTCGTGTCGTCAAAGGCATAAGGATGAACATGTGCATTAGGGCAGAAAATCATGATGCAATCGTTTTGATAATTGCACTTCTGAGCTGTCTGCTGTTGATGTTGTTG
The DNA here is from genome assembly GCA_905221635.1 of Symbiodinium sp. CCMP2456. Lineage (NCBI taxonomy): Eukaryota > Dinophyceae > Suessiales > Symbiodiniaceae > Symbiodinium > Symbiodinium sp. CCMP2456. The sequence goes on along the minus strand of CAJNDV010025558.1, from coordinate 20,440 downwards.
ATGGAGATGGACACTGTGTCGTCAAATGCTTCGCCATCTGCATCTAAACTGCCATCACTAATGTGGTCAAGATGTGTCAAGATTGTCGTGTCACCCGAAGCAGAGGATTGCCGATGAAAGACCTTCCTTCGTATCTCTGGTCACCGTTCTGGCAGCCTGAGGTGTGGACAGTCGTAAGAACAAGGTTTATCGACGACATCATCGGTGCCCAAGAATGAACTAATTATGCTCGTAGTGTCTTGGTGTTAGTGTTTGGTTTGCAGGTGCAGATTAATTTGTTCCTAGTGTGGTAGGATGCAATCTTTTTGTGCCTAGGAGTTGCCTGGGTGTGCGGCAGTCCGGGATCTCTCTCACTCTTTCTGTCTATCCCTCTTTATCCTTTTGCTCAGTACGGCGCAGGCTGCAGAACCAGATGCACCAAGGTAGTCTCACGGATCAGAAGCAGATGGTGAACCTGGGTGCCGGCGTCGACACCCGACCCTATCGTCTTGAAGCAGCTGGACTAGATCAAGCAGCCCCAAGTTATCTGCACCTTGCGACCCGAACCTCATGCTATCGCATCGTGCTGTTTTGTGGGTCACCATTGGGACCGTGTTCAACATCCCTGAGTGCTTGCAAAGTGCCTTCGCAATTTCTGGAGAATGGCGAGACCGGACAGCTGCACAGCCTCGATACTTCCTTCGAAGCACCCCAAATTTGGCCCCAAAGCCCAAAACACCAAAGAGTCGAAACCCAAATGTTGCCGAAGCTCGGCAGATCCTTGCAGGGGTACTCCAAGCTGAAGGCCTCTTACGAGATCGATACGCCCGAGGTGACGCTTTGTCTTCATGGCCCTGTAAAGCGGGGCTTCATCTTTCTGCCGATTTCTGCCCTATGTAGTTGTGCGACGACCAAAAAGTCCTCGTTCCGCTGGAGTTGCAGCATGGGTGAAGGGCGAAAATAGACTCAAGCAAGCCCTTGTGGACCAATTCTTGAATGGACCCCCGACCTTACACACACTATATATATATATATATATATATTTAATATAGTTTATCAATCCAAGCCCTTACCTTCCCGTCCCGAGGAATGCCGTGAAGACGGCGGTGTTCGAGCGACTCGGGGCGACGCCCTTCTGCCCAGTCGTCACAGTCTCTGCAGACTTCCGTGTTGCAGGCTGGGCCGTCGGTCGAAGATAGACATAAGCAAGTAACCCTAAGGGCCCAAGTACCTAATAATCATATACTCTCCCAAACATTAACCTAGATAACTACTCTACGTAACCAAAGTATCTAATTATTGGGTCCTTTGGACCCTTAGGGTAACAAAAGGGAGACGAGGAGTGATTCTAAGGGCGGATGGTAACCTCTGACCTAAGAACCATGTAATCCACGGAATATCTTGTAGGTCTCCGTATATGTATACATGCAGAAACATCTCCATCTTCTTACTTGTCTGCCTGATTCGGGTTTTGATTTTTGCTTACCGCATCCTGGGGTTTGCTGAGAACCAGCCCGTGGCCAAAAGATCCTCCGTGTGCGAACTCTATGGTAAAATGCAACTTGACGGAGTTCGCAGATTATGTAAGAACATGCAATGCAACTACCACTTTATAGGTAACGACATACAGGAAAACCTGGCCGAATTTACATATTTTGTTTCGGAACATACGGTCTAAATACCGCTTACATAAGTGATCTCGATTTGCGGGACCCCTTTGACATCTGGACCTGCCCCGAATGCGTCAAAGCACTGCTTCAGCTATAACAAATCCGAATACCTCGTCGAGATTGCCATGCGGGAGCCACAACAATACCACACGTAGTAGTAGTCCGGCTGATTGGATAGAGCTCCGGGTTCAACAGGTACTTTACTCATATAGTACTTGTACTCAATGGCGCTTCAGTGCGTGTCGACACGGCTTTTGGAGTTTGAGTTGAAGCTTGCGAGGGTGGAAGAGGTCGCAGGCTCCCTCAGAAAAACAAAAAGCAAACCACCAAAAACCAGATCCTAATCACTAAGGCCCCTAAACCCTAAACACTTATAGTAGCCCTTATAGAACCCTTTAAGGAACCCTTAAAGGAACCCCAAAACCATATTCCCAATCCTGGCACGCAGGGGAATTGGCTCGAAACCTCGTGCAGGCGGGCTTCGACGAGCAGGCTCCATTTAGCGATCAGGGGCCTCTCGTTTCACGAACTTGCGGCCCGTGTGAAGTGCTCTTGTTTAGTCTCCGGCTTCCCTTGGACCAAATCGGCAACGCCAGTTAGGACTATTCCGAAGGTAGCGTCCGTCTTCCTTATCGAGGGGGTTCTGGACTTTCTGGAGGATGCTGCGACGCCTTTCTTGAACGAGGCCAAGGGACGAGACGCCTTTGAGAATTCACGGATGCTCTTCAATGAGAGGAGGTTTGTGCCTTAAGATTGCGTGGATGTGGATCTATCTCTATCTCCATCTCTGTCTCTCTCTCTCCCCCTCTCCTCTCTTCTCGATGTCCGTGTGTCTTCCACTCTGTGTAACTCTCGCTATTCCTCTCCTTCTCTTTCTCTCTCCCATCCGTGTATCGGGCAGACAGATTGGTGTACGGACGAATACAGTCCTTCCCTAGGACGTGAGGCTGGGATTTCCTGTCGAGGCCCTCTATGACTCTTCTCTCTTTTCTTTTGCAAACACCCAGTTTCGATGATGTAGGTCTCTACGCTGCCTCTTGCCACTTTTTTAACACCGACTCTGCACTGCCTGGTGATTATGGCCTCCGGCCTTTGCCGCTTTTTTTCTTTCTTTTTTATCTATGTTCGCCTTTTTCGCTCGTGGCCACTTTTCTCGTCTTTCTCCCTCGCCAGTTACACACTTCACGTCGCCCGCCCTCTTCTAGCCCAAACCCCCTTTTCCGGGCTGGAAACCCAGACTTTGGCCACTTCTGGAGGATTTGAAGCAACCCCTTTCTTTCTGGGTCACTCCGGGTCGCCCCTCCCACCTACAATTCTCTCCGGATGGCGCACGTGCACCTCCTTCACGGTCCATCTCATCCCCTCCAGGCTCTCTGTTCACTTGGTTAAGTGTCCCCCTCTGGAATCTCCCGCGTAGGGGGCGGATGACGTTTACGGAAGCCGCCTGAGAAGCTGGGCGGGGAAGAGTGGTGGTGGCCGCAGCTACAGCTAGCTGCAGGTCGATACCTACTTACCTACCTGCCTACCTACCTACCTGCCTGCCTACCTACCTACCTTTTTGGTAAAAAGGTAGAGGCACCTACTGCCAGATGATCTACAGGAGTGGATAAAGAAGCCCCAAGCTCCGACGCCAAAGAAGAACCCAACGCCCCTGAAACCTCGAAACCTACTTAGGCGTAAAGTTTAGGGAAGTTTAGGGTTGAAAAAAGGTTTAGGGAAGTTTAGGGTTTAGGGCCTTCGGGTTTAGGATTTAGGGTTACGCAACCGGAATGGAGGTGTCCAAGATGGCTGCACCTGGGTCCCTGGCAGTGATCAACTACGCGATCGGGCCGCCAAGGTCAGCGGTGCTTGTGGTGCATCCATAGACTCCAAACCCATTTGCGAGTTTTGCACGGATGCAAGCACTGGAACTCCTCCTACATACCGACACCCTCTTCAAACTTGGCAGTGCAAGACCGGGAGTGATCACCGAAACAATCAAGCCTTCGAGATATATATATATATATACACATGTATGCATCCTTCATCCGTAATGTTATAGTGTCCACTCAACAGCTGCTCTTCTGTAGCCCAACATGAACCTGATGATGAGGCCGGGCACCTTCACTGCTGCACAACTCCGGGAGCTCTTGGAGCCTTAGCTCTGTCTCGAGCGCTCAGGGATACTCTAAGCAGTTGTAGGGTGGCAAGGAGGCAATCGGCAGTGTATGTGTATACATATATATATATATATATATGCATGTGTGTATGCATGCAGACATGTATGTGCACATATACTACCGTTACATAAACATATGCATACACATAAACTTATACGAGTACATGCACACAAACACACATGCACCCGCATACACACACACACACACATATATATATATAGAGAGAGAGAGAGAGCAGATGTAGATAGCATATGTATAGACATATGCACACACAGACATATAGGAATTCTGAATCCTCAGTTGTTCGACAGACGATCATGTATCCTGAACTCGGTCTCGGTGTGGTCACAAAGGAGACCAACGGCTGGAAGGATCTTGAGCTGCACGTGCCTCTGCCGAGTTTGGCATCGGCATCAGGGCATGCAGGGGTTGGGGCAACTACGGGCGGTCCAGGACTCATGAGTCCAGCGGGCAGAGGCGTGCACGGAGGGTGTACTGTAGGGTTCGGTCGGCTGCGAAAGTTGCCGATTTTCCGTCTTGCATCCTTTATGACCGGCTCATGCACCCAAAACCCTAAATGCTGCCCCGCCTCTCTGCAGGTCTTCGGAGACGAGCGTCTGAACTTTGGCCGCTACAAAGATGGCCTCGTGCCCAATGAGCAGTGGGCTTTTGCAACCTGCATAAAGACACCGTGTAGTTGACTCGATTCTGGGATGGCAGACAGTCTCCCAGCGTCCGATTTTTCCGTTGGGACTGCAGTGGACTACAGTGATCTGAGCAACTGGATCGGTCCTTCGCATGCAATCGCTGGAAACGTGTTTGGATGTTCCCCCGGTCTTCTGACACAAACCGGAGATAGACAGGACGTGAATACTTTTAGCCATACATCAACTGGGGCAGTACATCCACGCGGATGCCAATCAGCAACATGCTTCCCGAGGCGTCTTTGCATTGCGCACCTGTACAGTGTACAGCTGCAAGAGAGACTGAGTCAAAGGCTTCTGCTGGCTTTTCAGGTGCTCTGAATCGTCTTATTTACATGATCACCCGTCGCCATCGCCCAATCACGACTGCTTTTACGGACAACCCGAACAGGCGTGGCTCGGCATGGTGGTTTCCTGGAGAGCCTGAGTTTTGCCAAGGTTGGGCCAGAGTGGTACGGCTGGAGCAAGGGCACCCATGAGGAGGGGCAACTAGTAGGGTTAGGGCTTGGGGTTTGAGAGGTGAGAAAGGATGCGGGTTCAGACTTCAGACTTCGTTCAGCAACTTTTGCTGGCCGGTATATACGAAGGAGGGACCGGCAGAGTGTTTCACAACTACGATGATGCTCGCCCTCAAGTCTGACTTCCTAGCCGTGTGTAGGTATGAAAGTATGGAATTGTCGAATCTATCCCCCATCGCTGGTCACAGTCTCTAACCCCTCGTATCAGGCGCAGCTACACGCCTGAACCCAAGGGCTCCCCCTATCCCCAAACTCGGATTCCCGTTGCACAAGCATCGTTCCCTGCTCGAGGGGTTTAGTGGCGTTTTTAAGGGTTTAGGAATTAGCGCCTCCAGGACAGAGACCGTCGAGGACCAGAAGTGCGGAGCTCAACAAGCTCTAGCTCTTTGTCGGGTACGGTCTTGGAGTGCAGGTGTGTAGGGCTCAAAGACCTTTACCATTGTGAAAACTTCAAGTTTAATTTAGGGTATTTAGATATATGGTATTGGTCTATAGGGTTTTAATGTGGCTACATTGGCATTTCGAGTGAGACAAGTGACGGCTACGACTGTCGTATTCAATCTTCAGAGCAGCGTCTTGGCTCCATCCGCTTGTCTTGTCTCGCCCCGGCTTTGCGTTTGGCCCTCGACGCGCAGCGAGCCTCGGCAGAAAAAGGGTCGGGCTCCACAATAGTTGGAGCAACAGTGAGGAATACCCCCAAAAATCCAGTACAGCTGTCTGCCCCGTATTTTGCTTACCGACGATACTTACCTTCGGCTTGAGAGCTGGAGCCAGAACGCTGCACGACCAAAGCTCACTCTGTGCATGGTGGCTTTGAGCATGATCCGCCGATCCTGCTGCGAGTTTGTACTGTAGCCTGTTGACAGTCGAATCTCTCCAGGCCCTGCCCTGGAAGAGTGAATGTTTGTCAGGCCATGGCAGAAGAACAGCGCACCTCAGCCCTTCAGATGCAGCTGGCTCGGCAGACTCTTGGCTGAACGCATGGTTGCCATTCAAGTTCACGCCAGGCACCCCGGGCAAGATGCTTCCCTTGATAGTTCATGGGCTCGACTTCCCCATCCCTTTCCTTCCGTCTGCTCAGGTCGCCGTCTGGGGTTTTGGCAAACCTCCGCGCCCGTAGATTGGGGCTCCCGCTGCTTGACTGCAGGGCATCCGCATCTTTTTCCTTTGGTCTGTGAAAATATTTAAGTATAGCCTGCATCGATATCGAAATCTCGAGAGCTGCATGTGAACACCGAAAAGTTGCAAGACTCATGCAGCTGTTGTGGAGTGCCGAGCAGCGAAGGCTTCCTTTCGCAGCCGCTGCTCCGCTGCGTGCCGACGTTGGCCGCATTAGCAGCAAATCAGAACACTGCGTTTCAGCAGCGCAGCACGAACCGGCCTGGAAACCAGCATTTTATTGTCCCGCTGCAGGCTCCTTTTCAACAGACTAAAACTACGAACCTATAAGTTTGCAATCAGAGAGACTTCCTTTGTTTAGGCTGGCCTTGGCGCATGGATTGGGGTGGCCACGACCCAGCGTCTCCTGTGGCAGAGATGTGCCTTGACAGGGTCTAAGAGTTAGAGTAGGCCGCAGGGTGGGACTGGGTCTGATTTCTTGACATGCTCTTCCTAATTATTGCTTGCCTTAACGCAGAGAGTTGGATGTTTTGAGCAATATGCAGATTGAGGGTTTTGGGCAAAGGGTTCAGGATTGCAGAGTCCCGCTTCTACAACATTCCGGGTTCAGGCTTGTCAGGGAGAAAGTAGTGCTAGGGAACTTGACATTCCTGATGCACCGGGTGGGGATTCTGGAGTAGGCTGCAGCTTTACTAATGTGCTTCTGAGCCATGTAGTTAGTTTCTAGCCCGATGCCATTCTCCCATCGTGCCTTCACAGCTTCAGCATCAGGTCTTGCTTTCTTGTCGGACTTGTTTCGCCTAGGCTTTTGGGATGTGCGGGTTTGGATTTAGCATGCCTGCTGAGGCACATCAACTACCACAACACTGGCTGGGGCATCATGATTTTCGCCGCTTGGACCGGGTTCACACACCCTGCTGTGGTTGCAGGCCTGAAGATCCTGGCACATAAACAAGAAGTGGCCGACGCAGGAGAGGATGCGGAGGAGGAGTGGGAGGAGGAGCAGGAGTGGTAGGAGAGTCACGTACTATATTGAGTTTTATGGTTCTCATGCTCGAGAATTCCACAACGTAGCGCATGCTTTCTGAACGCTTGAGGGCAGTAGTCCGAATCTTCCGCTTCCTGCTCTTCGTCATTCTCGTGCGTACCATGGTCACCACCACGACTATCATCCGGGCAGCGATACAAAGAAGCTGTGCTTGGCCGACTGGCTCGTAGGTTGCTTGTTTCTCCATGGCATCGTTCGAGAGTGGGGAGGAGCCCACAGGACCCATGCATGCGAATTGCCGGCTTCAAACTCAATCCTGTCTCCTCCCGCGGATTTGTGAAAGCTCTGTCGTCGTGCGAGTTGGAAACCTCATCCAAGTCTTAGCCCTATGAAGGCTGCGTCCCCTAATCGTCATACCTAAAAACCTGTACCCGGCTCCGCAGCAGCAAGGCGTGTGCAACCTCCGGCGATTTACCGCAAGCGTTTCGGGGTACATTGCAGAATCCCGCCTCGCCTTCATACTATTGAGTATGCCGTTTCCACAGGGGTAACAGAAATCGGTTTGAAGCATCGGTCAGACGAGATCAGAAAGCCCGAAGGTCTGCACCTCTGTCCTGTACCTCATGACGAAGCGCTGAGTGCCTGAGCATTTTGATCTACCGCCCCCTCGGCCTGCCTCCAGAAGATGCCCCAGGGGCAAAACAGTATGCAAAAGGATCGTAAGAAATATGCTGAAAGGATTCTGAAAGATCTATTCCGTGCTGAAGGCAGGTGGAGCTGGCTCGTTGCTTTCCTTGAGCAGCGGGTCTTTGTCAAGTCATAGCTAGAGAGAGAGAAACGGTGGTCACTGATTAGTTGACTCGCATGACCTTTCAGCTGGTAGTTTACACAGATGCCCCCAATAGGCCCCAGGCTGTTTGTAACTTTTCAGGAATTCAACTCTTGCGGCTTGTTGGTCAGCATCTTCCCGATCGCTTGGTAACTTCAGACACGATGGTAGGAGCTACTCGGAGTCAGCTGCGATGGAAAAAGGCATCCGCGATCTGCCCTGCCCCAACTGCTTACACATGGCCTCAATGGTCTACAGTATCAGATGTTCGGTTTACCTGTCAGCATGTGCGCTTGGTCAGATGCAAGGAATAGTCAAGCACTGCAGGCGCTATGGAAGCCAAAATAACCCTAAACCCTACACCCTAAACCCCTGATAACAAGCAGAAGCAAACTGAAGCCAAGGACCGGCGCCCGCGTCAAGCCGAGGCGAGGAAACACAGGGTTGTTGTTTCTTGGTTCTGGTGTCCAGAGCTTTGGGAACGCGGAGTCGGGCGGTGTTTCCCGACTTGAGGGCTTCCATCGCAGAGTTGAGAGCTCGAGCTTGACAGGGCATCTCCTGTAGGGTTTAGGGTTCAGGGTTTAGCGGCTTCAACCCGTTTTATATCCAGTTTTCGGATGCAGCATCCATGGACTCTGCAGCTTACCACTTCTATGGGTGTGCAGAGTGTCGAGCTCAAGAACCTAGGTAGGGTTGGCATTTTCGGGGACTGGTCTTGGAAACTAAAGCTTACGCCTGCAGTGGACCGTGTGCCTGCAGGGGCTGACAAGCGAGCTTGCATTGACGATGGGAAGCTGGCCAGAATGCTTTCAATGCAATCTCTTCAACCGCCGTGCTGCATCGATTGTCATAATTGCTAGTAGCTGCTAGTAGCTAGGTCCACACGATCCTTTCACTGCGCACCAGCCTCCAGAAATGCAATTCCGAACAACCAGCACTACAACCCCGGCCTGTTCAGCACATCTCGGCTCTACGTGGCTCTTGAAAAGCCAGCTTCGCGGCCTCTACTGCACGTGGCCGGGGCTGCAACAGTTCCAAAGGGCTGGAGTTGTTTCTGAGGCTCAAGTGCCTCAATTTGTCATGCTTGAATCTGCCACCCCTGCCCCCTTTCACCAAGTTAAGCATGCATTCAGTGAGCCTTACCCCTTCTTCCTAGCTGCTTTGCCAAAGGACGAAGAGGTTTCTGAAGGCCAAGGTTGCGGTCCCAAGATCCGTACAGAGCAGGCCTTTCTTGATAAAGATCTGCACCTGTGTTCACCTTTTTTAGGCCCAGGCAGAAGCTCCGAGCGATTGGGCATAGCAGCACCGAGCTTTCCAGGAATTTGGCACACTGTAGTCTATTGAACGAGTTTCATGCAGATAGGTATAGCAGGTTCGAATTCCAATCAGAGACCCAAACTTGATAAGCCCTATAAGCCCTTAGGCTCTACAACTTATGACTCGTGATTTCTCAACCCCCCCAGGGCATGGAAACCCTTGAGAGCTGGCTCCAAGCTGTTCGGGGAAGGGCCGAGGCTGAATAGTGCCCTAGCATTCTCCGCTTGCAAGGTGCCCTTTGTTAGATACTTTTCCGTGGATGCGCGTTTGGGAATCGGAGAGGGGGGAGGTACAATTTCGATAGTTGGTGAATATGAGCTTCTACTTGTGCTTTCCAGCCCAGGAGCATGGCAGACGAGAAGCGCAGCCCCTCCGCCTTGCAGATGCAGCTGGCGCGGCAGCCACTGGGACTTGTCCCAGACCGCCCACTTCAGGTCGAAATCTACAATGTTGTGCTTGGGAAGTGGGTTCTGGCACTTCCCGGGTCTTCTCGAAGACATCAGTGGAGGACAGCAATCATGCAGTATCATGCAGTGTTCTGTCAAGCACCAAGCACCTGCCTCCATTTGCATGAGTTGGGCACCCTGGCAGCCCTTGCTCCGAGTTCCAACTTCGCTGACTCGTGGGTGGCCGAGGTCGCCATCCGGGCTGCTCGCAAACATCCGCGCACGCCGCTTGGGTCTTCCGCCCCTTCCGCCGCACCAAGTAGATCATTCTCTGATATCCCGAGAAAAACCCGCATCGGCAAAAACTTGGATTTGAACGTCGGGCAGGGCCTGCTTGCTTTGGCGAGTGTGGTAAAGGTGCTTGATTTGAGGAGTGGACGTATCGTCTGACCACTAACTACCAAACAGACGTCGGCCGCAGGCTGCCCTTTGCTGCCATGGCTCCAATGCGCGCTGATGTTGGCCTCACGGCTCAGAAGCTGCTGCGGGAATTTCAGCTCTGTACAGCACTGAGGATTTCAAAAGATCGAAAGATGCGTTATGAGCAACAGAAGTAACAGCAACATGAACTTCTAGTGTTATTGTAGTTGTCGCTGTTGTTATTATGAGTACCAGCAACACATAGTACAGAACATGCTTGTCATATCAGTCGACACAGGCCCTTCACCCTACCATTCCTGCTATGAAGGCTGGCCGTGGAGGATGGACTGGGGTGGGCACGACCCGGCATCCCCAGTGGCTGAGATGCACCTGGGCGAGCAAGAATCGGATGTAGGGCTCGCGACTTCAAAGATGGTGCAGGGCTTATCACTCAACTGAGATTCAGTTGTCTCCTTTTTTTGATTCGGGTCAAGAAGCTTCCGTTCTGAAGCTCATGATGATGGAGCTCTCTGCTCAGTGTTGACAGAACTGCCCTTGAGCATGATGCTCATATTTTGGTACCCGTAGCGGAAGGTGACCCCACGGTACAGAAGGCAGGCTGTTTGTGCAGCCACCGCAATGCTGAGAAGTTTGCTGTGCGTCCTCGCTTTCACAGGCACATCAATTACCACAACACCGGCTGGGGCATCATGATCTTCGCAGCCTGCAGCAAGAAGAACCCCGAACCCCGAACTAGAGAATTGACAGTGCTTGCAACAACAGCTTGCTGCCACAAGAGGTGTCGCGACAACTTAGTGCCCGTGGCCAGGTCGGGTTGGGGTAAGCACTTCATTGGGGTTGCGGATCAAGAACTCGCTAGCAAGATCTCCAAGCAACAGTGTCACAGACCTTTGGTGTGCCTTCGGTGTTTCTTTTTTGCCAGGGTCCAACAACAATTCCGACCGATTCGCATGATCGCACCAAACATGTAAACTCGTCCTTGAGGTTTGCACCTCCGTCTTGTACCTCATGACCAAGCGCTGAGCCAGCTCTTGTGGCGGTTGGAGACGGGTCGGGGAACTCTGCAACTACCCGTGTACTGTACTGGAGATATTTCAGAAGGCAATCATGGATGAGATCGCCCTTGTTCGCCTACGGGGGGACATAAGGGGAGCACGCAGCTTAAAATATCAGCAAGTGGATGTGCCATTTGTCAGTATGACTGGTTAAGGCAGTTTTCTGGCAAGTGTGTGCAGGACTTCTTGCAGAGAGCCCTGGGACTTCCAAGCACTTGTGTGCAGAAGCTGTACTTTCCATCGCGCTGGGCATTCATGGCCCCTAACCTAGCATACTGGTACGGCACGGCTCGAAATCGCAAAGCTCCATCGCAGGCATGAGATCTTCTGTTCGTAGGAGAGTATAGAGTATGAAAGACTGATACAGCACAGCCGTACAATCTCGCCCAATCGTGCCAAATGTTGCTATGGATGTTTGGAACTCGGTAATGGCTACTTCTTGGTTCATCTCAGTTGCAGCCGCGTTCGATTTAAAGGCATGTTGCCAGCTGCTCAGTGCGGGAAACGTGCAGTGCGTTGGACACAGCACTTTACATGACACGGCTTCTGCTTGTAGCAGCAAGGAGCCATCGTATTCAGCAACCGTGAGCATAATTACAGTTTGTCTCGTGTTTCCCGACACACTGTATTGCGTAGATGCCGTGTTTTTGAAGGCGTAAAAAGGCCCGTTCCCTGTGAGTCTTGGATGCTGGCTGGCTTTGTTAGCGCGGAACAAATAGAAAAGACACGTGTCCAGTGCGCGGGTTTCCTTTTCCGCGTTCATCTGACGTACCTGCACCACGGTGCGGTGGTAGTATCCTTCAGCACCTCATCTGGGAAAGCAGAGCCTGGTACTCGTCGAATGTTTCCTGACTTGCAGGTGAGGCAGCGGGGAGAGAAAGGAGGAATGAATCGCCAGCACCGGCAGGAGGACAGCTCCCGAGCCGTATGGGACACACTACATGGGGCCATTTACTCCTTACGCTAATTGTTTCAGGAAAAGAGGTGAGTGTGTGCGCGAGCCGGGAGTGACACGAGCTTCCCCCGGCACGCGCTCCCGGGATCCGTCGGGCCCATCCTCATATTGGCCTCGGAATGTCCGAGTTCCGCCAGTTGGTTTAGGGACGTATCAAATCATGCTCGCATCTGTGAATCTCGCAGGTAGCACGCACTTTGGCCGTGTGGTGTCCTGGTAATCTCTCGGTTGTTTGCTGGTGTCTCCTTGCTGATGCCTCGGTGGTCTTTTGGTGGTCTCTTTATCCGGGTCATCGTGGCACTCTATCATTGTTTGGGCGATCTATCCTGGCATAATCGTAATTGTGTTTTTATGTTTTTTCACTCACTCACCCGCTTCGCCTTCCGAGATGCGTCCAAGCTCCACGGCGCCAAAGCACAGCTCGGAAAACCTTGTAGAGGATCTTGAAAGTGTTCGTCCAGCCCTACCGGGAGGCCCGACTACTATTGCCACGACTGCAGTCTGGCAACAACGACGACCACTAGGACGACGACGACCGAAGCCTCACTATCCTTTCCGGCTGGTTCTCCCGGCTGCTCTGTGCCAGGACCGCCAGGGCCCGGACAAGCGAGACGGCCGAGCTGGTCGCCGACAGAACGATCGTAGTCGTAGCTTCGCTTGAACCTAGGGTGACTCCGGGGTTTAGAGTTCTGTGCACAAACCACCCATGCTCAAGCCTTCGCGACCTTAGTGCCTGACAGATCCGAGGCAACATGCACGAGGGGAAGAAGGTGGGACTTGCACACATCCATGCCTAATGTTGCTTACATGCGAATTTTGTCAACCCTCGCAAGAGTTGTGACATGTTGTAGCGCCCCCACCCCCGTCTGACCAAGTGACTTTGTCCCACTGGCCCCAACCGCTGCATCAATGCTAATTGAAATCAATCGCGCACACCGTTGTGCACGAGTAGGCACGGGGAGAAGAACTCGTAGTTTTTTTTGGGGCCGGTGCCTTTTTCCTAAAATCCGAAATCTTAAACCCTGTGCTACTGTATGGCATCTTCCGAGTTGCCCGAGTCCTGAGCAGTTGCCGGGCACCCCCAGGCCTCTTAGTGTGCTCAGAGTAGGCCCTAGACTGGGCCATCCTGTTGTGCCAGCTGTGATCACATGGGTAGTTGTCAAAATTATGGTCCCTGTTGGGTACCCTAAATAATAGGTGCCGGATTATAATAAGGACCCAAAAAGGGGCCATAATGTTGACAACCACCCACATGTCAGGCCATAGACTATCGGTTTGGGGCCGTTTAGGGCTTCGGGGAATCACTTCCATGTTCCACATTGCCATTGCTCCCAAGAGCTATCCCGTCCTGAGCTCTCCCTGAGCCCCCTGAACCATGGTGTTTTTTGCGTGTGCTAATGTGTGCTATGTACCCTGAGAAATGTATTAATGCCTGTACATACTTGCATGTACACATAGGCTCCCAAATGGGAATGAGTATGTGTAGATGCATGGAAAACAAAGGCGTAAGTATAAGTGAATAACCATTTGAGACCATTTGTATAAGCACAGATACCAGTCTAACCAGAAATAAACAACTACTTCTATAGCTAGTCACTGATATATATATATATATACACATGTTTGTTTACTTAGTTTATTTATGAGTGTGGCAGGTGTTTATGTGTTTGCTCACTTGATTGTTATGCGTTGGTTGCACGTATGTATGTGCTCACGTGTTTGTCTGTTTTTGGTGTTATGCATTTATTAAACTTCGATGTACATCTCTGTCCACTTCTATGATCACAGACCTGTCGTGCGCTTTGGGACACTATGATTTTCAAGTGTGTCCCCAAGCCCAAACCGGTTTCTGCCAGGAGCCAGAGGAGGCTCCCGGCAGGACAAGGACCCGGGACTCGGGACTCTAGGGCGACAGTTGACCTCAGGGTGGGATGTCGAGGTCAGGGCATGGGGTTTTTCTGTCAGGGTTTGGGCTGTAGAGAGAGCCTCGGCAGAGTCCTTGGTCCTGCGCTCAGTGGGGTGCTGGCATTCATCAAGTCCAGATGTAAAAGAGAGAGCCGTGGAGCATACACGCGACAAAAGGGTCGGGGGCCCCAGCTTTGAGGTACTGAACTGGGGGTTTTGGTTTGCGGTTCAGGGATAGTGTCTTGGGGTCTCTGGGGTGGGTTGCCTTGAAGATGCAGTTGTATTTGGTGTTGCCGTCTGGCTTCTGCCCGGAATGGGGTTTGAAACCTGGTAACCGCATGCGACGTTTAGGCTCCCGCAACGATGTCGGAACCGGCCTCGCCGAACCAAGATTTCTCAGGATCGTTTCCAGGTTGGCCGGCATCGCATGCAATGACCTCGCGAACGGACCATCTTGTCTCCCAATACTACGCTCTGACCTACTTTGGGCCCTGCGCTTGCAAAAAAAAAATAGTGCATGCGAGCCGGTATATGCCACCCATGCATCTTAATATACTTCAAGGTCTTTGATTCGTGAGGTGTTTGAACATGCAAAGTGTATCTGACACGGAGCACGTGAGGCAGATTTGCACGATTTTGTTTGTCTTCCAGCATGTCTGCATGTCGACGCAGGAGGCAGAGGAGGAGAGAGCGAAAGGCCCGCTGCCCCGTGTCTCCTCAGATGACACTGAGACTGCGCGCCTTTGGAGTGTCGTTATAGTGTCCTTGTCAAATCCATTTTGAGGTGTCAGGTGCTGCGAGTTTTTGTTGGCCTTCTGCTGATATTGCATGGATTCCACAAACTTCACCCAAGTGCTATGTGAAGTCAATTCACCTCGTCAGGCCGGTCCGCCGGATGGCCAAGCCCAGACGGAAGCAGACGAGAAGGAGCTTGCGCTGCAACTGAGCTGGGGAGTGATTTCTTCTGCACGACATCGCACACGCTGCTGGATGCGTGCCGGTTCAGAAAGTGTTCAAATCATGTTAGGAGTTAGGACCGCGGGCTCTCCGTGTTGGCCGGAGATTAGGATGATCGCGTGATTCATGTAGTGTTGGCCAGCAGCTTCCAGAGGTAGCGAAAAACAGAAGTTGCAACGAATTTAAGCGCGCGAACTCCCAAACAACGGCATAAGTAGTGGCTGTTGTCGTAGTACTTGTCAAGTTATGTAGCAGTGGAGTGTGGGAGTATTGCTGGCAGTTGCTAGAAGCAGTTGCCACGGTGGCGGCGGCGGTGGTGGTAGCAAGTGTTGCTGGTTAGGTTGTCGTAATCGTAGCCGTGTCAAGCGCGTTTGTGGAGGCAGCGGCTGAAGGCGGAAGTGGTGGTTGTGTCGGATAGCGGTAGTAGTCGGTGGTGGTGCCGGTGCTTGTGCTGCTTCCCTCAACCCTTATAGTACATCTTATAGCAGTATAATGCTCTAAAGAAAGCCTAACCGTACCCCATGCATGGTACCCTAAAGACTGTGAATGGCCCGGATTTCTTGTGCAGGAGCCCTCGACAAAGCAGAGCCGAGCTCCCGGGCAGGTCTTCTCATCGACGAAGCAATTAGGGATTTTAGGGTTTAGTGTTTAGGATCGTCGGGAGGCACTTCAGAGAGACTTCGTTCGAAAGGGTATTTGCAACAGAACCCAAGCCGGTGGTGAAAAAGGGCGCTTGAAAGGTCCGAACCCCGAACCTTCCGCTGTGCAACACCCGGAAGCCTGGTAGTCGTGGCATTTAGGGTTTAGGGTTTAGGGTTTAGGGTCAAGCAGCTCAGCCTTCGGGTTGAGGGATTGGTCTTGGACATATGGGAGTTTCAGAAAATGAGGGTACCCTATTTGGGGGTCCTTATAATAAGGATCCTACTATTTAGGGTATTACATTAGGGTCCCCTGTTGTCTGAAACCCCCCATATGTAGATTATCCGGTAGGCCGATGGGGGGAGGGCTGAAATCAAGTCAAAGTAGCGCTCCAGCCTTTGAGGAGGGACGCTCTCGCCTGATGTGCTGAAGTTGCGCATCTTTTGACGTTATGCCGACAGCAACCTGAGATAACCGACCTGAGCTTCCGAATCTGCACGTGTAGGTTTGACATGTCTTTGAAGAGTGAATGAGAAGAGGGGTAAGATGGGAAGAAGCGACATGCCGAGGCACAACACCTGGAAATGCAGCAAGAGATTCTGAATCGCCGGCAGCTCGCTCATTGATTGCCACGGCTTTCTGTGCAATGCCAGATCCAGACCGATGCTGCTTACTTGCTAGAACAGCCTGGCTGTCCAAGGAACGAGATTGCGGTGGCCCTTCATCGGTGGGGTCCAGAATTGAGGGGTCTAGAACTGAAGATTCTGACTCGAAGCTATCTTGAAGCCTGATGTGCTGAAAAGAGGGCAGCATCTATATCTGCCAGCATGAGCGTCGTAATATCACCGGTATAGATGCATCCTTAGCCAGAACCCTTATGCCCCAGTGATGGCTGACTCGGATTCATTCCTGCCTCGATTCGTGACAGTCCGCATGACGGATCGCATGTAGGAGGCGAAAGAATCCCCAGTCCTCAATCTTAATATTTCCAAGCGAATATAGGGGCCTCAATTACCAATATTATTTTGGGGGCTCCTTAAAACAAATAGAGTGTAATGATCCCCCAAAAACCCTTTTCTAATTATGGGGGCCCCTATATATTATGCAGATCAGCCAGATCCTGGAAGCCTCTTGGTTCAAAGCTGGGACCATGACCAGATTTGGGGGGGCCATGATCTACAGAGACGAGAAGGTGAAGGGCTAATAGTAATTCTTCAGACCCCTAGATGAGTGAGCTTGGAGCTGAAATTTTGGCACGGCCCAAAGCCAGCAGCTAGCGCAGTCTAGCAACTGGAAACTTCCGGCACCGGAATCGTCGTTGCCGAGTCGCAGCTTTCCGAAAAAATCCGAAGGCAATCACAGGAACCCCCCAAGAACCTCAGATTGTTTCATGCGTGGCCTCCGCACTAGTGCATGATTCTTTTTTTATCCATGCAAGTTGAACATGCTCGTGCGGTTTACTTAAGCTTGCTTGCGCCCTCCCGAGCCATGCAGCCTGCGTCAGAAGAGGATGCGAAGACTCACGCAGTGGGCATTGATCTGGGTACCACGTACTCCTGTGTTGGAGACTCCTGCCGGAATATTTGCGGCTTCTAGGAGTGGCCTTTGACACAAGAAAATAGAGTAAATAGAGGCTGTAGGAGTTGCGGTGAAAGGTCCTGGAGCTCGATGACTGGCTTATGTAAGGACGGGGGATGTCACGGGCTTTGTGGTCATGTTCCTGAAGACAGTCGTTTCAACACGCAATTTATGGCCACAGTGCTTATGTCCGGTCTTTGGGCTGGTCGTGCATAATACAGCGTCGGGTCAGCACCGTCCCTTCCACATGGTTCCATGCCTTCCTTCCGGCCGCCGGGTATGGGGTAGCCCAGCCTTTCATCGCTATGCCCTTGTCAAGAATCCGGCCGGAGTCTGCAGCATGCCCAGGTCTACAAAGATGGAGAGGTGCAGATCATTGCGAGCTTTGGCTTTGAACGCGGTTGGTGAAGACCCCTTCAATGTGCCGTGCTTCTTCGACTGTAAACTCTGCAACATTTCAGGGATGGTGGTTGAGTGTGGCACGACGTCACAGTAAGGGTGTTGCCACACTGCTTCCTGCAAATCGTGTGGTTATTGATTCCATGTACGTGGTTGTGACTGGTATCGGCAGCAGGGAGGGCAGTGAAGCTCACTGTGCTCACGACCTCATGGCGTCAAGGAGGTCAAGGCTTATCTTCCATCACGACATCCGAGAACCCAGCCCTCATGGATTTCTGTCCAACGCGATGCCGCGCCTGTAAGTCCCCTTCGGAAAGCTGCCCGCTCCAACCATGTCCGTGAACCCCTTGATGACATAGCAATGCCGAGATACCATCCCAAAAAAAGAAGTAAATCGACGCTGAAGATCATACGCCCTAAACTTAATCCTGGATGGGAGCTCAGGAATGACCAGGGCAACCGCACCACACCGTCTTATGTCGCGTGGACAGAACAGGACCACGGAAGGGGCCTGGGGCACCGATGTCATGGGTCGGTTGAAACAGGACTAAGGAGCTGGTGCGAGACAAGCAACGAGACAGTTGCCTTTCTGGGTTCTTGTTAAGGGATTTAATTTAAGTTACCATAATAGGGATCTATAGTACATAATATGGTTTCCTTATTATGGTAACTTAAATTAAATCCCTTAACAAGAACCCAGCTTTTCCGGATACAGGTTTCATGTACTAAAGCCGGTTACCAAAGCGCCAAACTCTGACCCTCTATAACCCCATACCGGCCGAGGGCGAGTGCGTGAGTCGAAACATCTCTCCCGACTGAACCCTGCCATGTGGGCTTGTCCTAGCTAGGTGGGCGGCAAAAAATACCCATGGGGCAGGTGTTGTGGTTCTGTCTCTCACGAAGTGCCATGCGTCGTCTCACTATTCGTTGCTGCGGACTTGTTGTCATTTGCCTCGCGTGGATTGTGCGAGTGTGAGCGCTGAAACATACCCGAACAACCGCTAAATCTCAGCAATCCCAGCCTACGGCTTCAGGAGCGGCTCTTGGGAGATGCAGCCAAGAACCAGGTGCTTCTTTCACCAGGGGTGTAGGGTGTAGATGTGTCGGGTTCAGGGTGGTTGGTGATTTCAACTTGAGCAGTTTTGGGTGTTGGCTGTTGCTGCTTATGCATTTTCCCAGAGCGGCATGAAGCCTCCGCCGGAACTTCAGGTGGCCAGCAATCCGACCAACACTGTCTTCGATGCCAAGCGTTTGATCGGAAGGCGCTTCGATGATCCGATCGTGCAGGTGGGCTTGCAATCATAGGCCGAGTGAGCATGTCGAAAGCCCCCAGCACAGTCTAAGAGCCGGGGTTGCCGGAAACGCCTTGCATTGTCCATCAAGACTCAGAACCTGGTCTGCCAGCCCTAGGACTCCTTCCACCTCTTTGCACCTTCCCGATGTCTTCCGTTTCGATTTCAGCCTGATAACGACTACTTCCACTGAGAGCTTGCCACAGACCGCACCCAACACAGGACTTCTTGGCTTCTGCCTTTTTCTGGCAGGCCGACCTAAAGCTCTGGCCTTTCAGAGTGGTCTCCGACGGCACGAAGGACGACAAGCCGTTGATAGAGCCTCCGGCAGGGTCTCCAGCCAAGCCTTCAGGGTTTAGGGCTTAGGGTTTAGGGTTCAGGACTTTCCGGCACTTCGGGGATTTGGCTTGCGGATGTTCAGTTTTAAGTTTTCGGGCCGCAGAGGAAAACGCGCACACACACACACACGCAAACACTCCTCATCGACTGCTTTCTACATATCTAAATATACACAGTGAGATTGATATAGATCTGCGCAACCTACATGATGATGACATAGTATATCGTTCTGGTAAGCCTATCTAGCCAGCGTGTCTCTCGATGTACCTGTCCAATATCGAAGCACATGCGAAGCGCGTGATGCCAAGGAAGTGCTTTACCAGAATGTCGTGAAGAAGTATCATCCAGAAGAGATTAGCTCTATGATCCTCACGAAAATGAAGACGACGGCTGAGGCATGTCTATTAAAAGGATGGGGAAGCAGACTTGTCGGTCGTGGCACTCCTGTTCCCGCTTAGAAATGCTCCGCAAAGCGTTTGGCGACAAGTGTGCGGCCTGAGACGGAGAGAACTGAAATGAGCACTGCCGATTGTTAGGCGCATCTGCTTCAGATACCCTTGACAGGCATACCTTGGACATCGCGCAGCTGTGGCCGCAGTAATTATGCACAGTTTCTCTGTCACCATGGACACCCACGCTGTTGAACTCGAGAAGTGTCGTCGTTGTTTTCCGGGTTATCGACAGAGGTTGGGCACTCCCACAGTTTTCGCGTAGAGGCGACGGAAAAAGCAGAGACAGTATGCAAGGAACGACATGCTGTGCATTGTGAGTTCCTGCCACATTCAGATGTCAGTCGGCGAAGGTCAAGGATGCTGTGATCACAGTCCCAGCGTACTTCAATGACGCCCAGCGCCAAGCAACGAAGGACGCAGGCGAGATCGCAGGCATGCAGCCCGGACTATGACAGGAGAAAACCGTTAGATCTCCTGTGGGAGGATTCCTGCAACGTCGCAAGAGATGACGCAGTCATTGTGCAATCTTTGAGTTTGTGTCTCTATATATATATATATATATATACACATATCAATATACACATACATGTGCATGCATCCACACAAAACTTCACAAAACATCCGCAAATGCATACAGACAGACAGACAGACAGACAGACAGACAGACAGAGACAGACAGACAGACAGAGACAGACAGACAGACAGACAGACAGACAGACAGACAGACAGACAGATGCATACATACATCCCAATATACAT